>CM053791.1:413616770-413836770 GCA_028749045.1 Cupressus sempervirens
AAATTTGATGCAAAAAGTGATGAAGGAATATTCTTTGGTTATTCCACTAGAAGCAAAGCTTACAAGTGTTTAAATACTAGCACTAACAAACTTGTGGAAAGTACAAATTTAAACTTTGATGAGCATGCAGAAGTTCAAGATGATAAATCTAAAAAGAAACCAAAAGAATACAAATCCTTTATATACTTCTATGAAAGAATTTCTGATGAAGAAAATGCTGCTGATCAAATTGGGAATCAACAACAAATTTTAGTATTTATCGAGTCATAGCCAGTGAATGCCAAGTTGTATTCAAATGTCGCATTGCAGAATGAAGAAAATGCACATTCTAATTTTGAAATTAGCACACATGAAAGAGATGAAGAGTTACCTGATAGAGATGTGCATAGTGACTCTGATGTTGAAAGGCCAAACATAGAAATAATGATTGAACCTAGGCTATCAAAGTATGTGAGAAGGCACCATCCTGCAGAACAAATCATTGTTGACAAAGAGGCCATACCAATGACAAGAAATAGACTAAGGAGTGAAACCTATCTACTTAGTAAGATTGAACCCAAGATAGTAAAAGATGAGCTACAAGATGATGATTGGTACAAAGTATTGAAAGAAGAGATAGAGAAAATTGAGAAAAACAAGACTTGGACTTTAGTTCCAAGACCACTAGATAAGAATGTGATTAGAACCAAGTGGGTGTTCAAAAATAAGTTAGATAAAAATGGTGAGATCACAAGAAATAAGTCTAGACTAGTTTGCAAAGGGTTTGCACAAGAAGAAGGACTAGATTATGGGGAAACATTTACACCTGTTGCAAGAATGGAAGGAGTTAGGATTCTACTTGCATATGTTGCCTATAAAGGTTTCAAAGTCTACCAAATGGATGTAAAGTCTACTTTTTTGAATGGTATAGTAGAGGAAGAAGTCTACATAGAGAAACTAGAAGGTTTTTTTGATGGAAACAACACAGATAAGGTTTGAAAATTGCACAAATCTCTCTATGGGTTGAAACAAGCTCCTAAAGCTTGGTATGAGAGGCTTCACAAATATTTGATGAAAATAGGCTTTGAAAGAATAGATGACAACAACAACATGTACATAAAATCGAAAGAAGGTAAGGATATTGTAATATCATAAATCTTTGTGGATGATATAATTTTTGAAGGAAAAGAAGTACTAAGCAAAGATTTTGCTGACAATATGAAACATGAATTTGAAATGTCAATGTTTGGTGAAATAAAGTTATTTGTTGGATTACAAGTACATCAACATAAACATGGTATATCTGTGACCCAATCAAAGTATATCAAAGAGATACTCAAGACATTTGGTTTAGAGGATTCCAAACCTATCAGTAAACCAATGGTACCAATATACAAGCTATATAAGAATGATGAGTTTTTTGAAGTCAATCAAACAATGTATAGGTCCATGATTGAAAAGTTGTGCTATGTTGTACATAGCAGACCAGACATTGCATTAGATATTGGGATAGTAGCAAGATTTTATGCTAATCCAAGAGAAAATCATCTCATGATAGTAAAGAGAATAATGAGATATCTGAAAGGAACATATGACTTTGGTTTGTACTACAAGAGGAGTGAAAAGTTTGAGTTGAATGCCTACACTGATGGAGATTGGGGAGAAAACATTGATGATAGGAAAAACACTAGTGGAGGAGCACTCTTCTTAGGAAAGAGACTAGTCACCTAGACTAGCAAGAAACAAAATTGTACCTCATAGTCCACAGCTGAAGTTGAGTATGTAGTAGCTGCCATCAATTGTACTAACATTGTGTGGATCAAGAACTTATTGAAAGGAATGAAGGAGGAGATAACTGAGCCAATGATACTCTCTTGTGATAACACAAGTGCCATCAACATATCTAAGAATCATGTGACACACTCAAATACTAAGCACATTGCAATCAAGTATCACTATGTAAGAGAACTGGTGGAAGACAAACAAGTGAAGATGGAATACATTCACTCAAAGGAAAAAATTGTTGATATGTTCACAAAACCACTACCTAAAGATTCTCTTGAATATCTTAGAGGTAAGTTAGGGGTAAAGCCCGTATCTCAGGCTATTTGAAGCAACAACAAAATTACCCTGCATCGAAATATTGATTGTTGAAATAGTGAAGGTTGATTGATGCAGAGGATATCTAAGAACTAAGACTCCAAATTAGTCACAAGAATGGTGACAGAGGGAGAAGATTGAAAGATGCAAAATACACATATGCATATTCAAAGATGCAATGTCTTTGGCATTGTTGTCAAAGAGGGAGAAATAGCAAAAACTGATCAATAGTAGAAGATCAGATTTGATATGGAATTAATGAAATAGTAGAATTTGATCTAAAGTATCAAAGGGAGAAACTAATCAGTTAGAGGGAGAAATAGAAAATCTACATGATCAAATGTATAAAGAAAGAAAAGGAAACTGCATCTAAGAGGTGTAGCTAAAGTAAAGAAATCAGGATGACAGATCTAAGAGGGAACATAATAGAGAAATTAACAAAGGAAATGTGATGCAAAGAGGGAGATATGAAAGTCAACAAGTTTTCTTTTTGGCATATAAGTATTATGGTAACTTGGTTGGTCAACTTGGTTAAGTTGATCAATTTGGTTTTCCATCAATGCCAAAGAGGGAGATTGTTGGAATATTATTGAAAAGATCATTTTTGAAGAAGGATGAAGTTGATAAAGAATATTTTCAATCACTATTTTGTCACTGATGTCAAACTTGCTATTTGCTGGAATGACAATTTCTTATATGATCTAAGTACTATCACTTAGTTGATTAATGGAGAGGAGTTAATCAATTAGATGTAACAAAAGCACCTAAGGGAAAGGTTGACTTATGACATTGTAATGAAGTGCAAAGATTAGTTAAGACATTGATATAATAGTGTATTGATAACGTACTCTAAGATATAGAGGTTGGTCACACTTAGAAACATTAGAAGAATAAGTTGTAACATGGCTATCTGCTAAGCTTGACTAAATTCATTAGTGGTTTTCGAACAAGTTAGTTCATGTTGAGAAAAATTCTTAGTTAGTGCTGAGAAAATGATAAATCTAGTGTGTGCCTAGTAAAAGTGTTCAGGTGCCAAGCAATTAGTTGGAGTCGAGCAAACTTTAGGTGCCAAGCAAGGAAAATATAGTATGTGCTGAGCATTAGTAAATTTAGTTGATGTCAAGTAAATCCATAGTGGGTGCCAAGCAGTGTTCAAGTGCCGAGTAACACAGTATGTGCTAAGAACCAAAATTTCAATAATGCCAAGCTGTTGCATTATTTGAAAAGTCAAAGATTTTCCAGATCTGAGCTGATAAGTTTGTTACATTGAACTTTGTGAACCAAGTGGAAGATAAGAATGATGAGCTGGTGTCACAGAATTTTATGTTAATTATTTTTAGGTGAATACAGGTGGATTTCACATGATGTTTCTAGAAGAAACAAATTGGAGGGAAAGCTACATCGTATCTTTCCAAAATCAATTCAAATCCAAGAGCAGGAAATGAATTACACACTTCTACTTAAGAAGTTATAGGTCAAATATTGAAGTGTCTGTGAGAGGTAGAGTGTGGTTAGTGTAAGGCTGGCTATAGTGTGTGTTGGTGTTTGAAAACGTTACCCATTTCCAATTACCCTGATGAGAACAAGATGCATCTAGGGGCAGCTAACTCCCATTATCAACACATCCATTCAGACACCAGGCCAACTATAAGGCCGTACTCCTTCTGCACTTCAGGCTCTGCAAAACCTAGGCGGGTGAACCTCTTTAGATCTGACTATGTGACCAGTGCAATAACCATATTCAGGATCTATAAAAGCAAATGAAACCCCTAATTCTTCTACACTCAACCAGGAATCACAAACATGAAATAGCTAAGAACATAACTCATGAAACTGGCAAGCTAAGTGCGGGTTAACATTGAATAACTTTCAACATAAAAGGGAAAAGTGATTTAATATGTTGATATCAGCAAGACCCAAGTATGAGCAACAGAACTTAATGATCCTATCTTTGACCAGTGCCTTATCTATTGGGCAATTAAATGAATCATAAGCATACATCTCCTGGGATCCTCAGACGTATCTCTACATCAAGATCCCTGATCTATCTTTCACCTTGTGAATAGACATCTGCTACAGAATGAATCTCATACTCAGAAAATCCTATCATGAAATCTGCAAACCCTGTGACAAATATCAAGCAATTACATGGTTCTTTGTTCCATAAGCAAGACATTTTAACCACATACATTTCAAAATGTAATGCAACCTAATTCATGCTCTTTGATCACAAATTAGAAGAAATAATAGAGCCATAATCAGGAGACAAGATTCAAACTGAACTTCAAACTTTTGCTGCACTTTATTTGTTTTCCTTGAAATCAAATACATGAAATGTACAGAAAATAACTCATAGATCACCTAATAGAAAAGAACTATCTGCATAAAACTTAAAATGCTATTCAATACAAGAAGAAATGCTGAAGAATGGTTTCTCAGTGCCAAAACTGGGACCCTTACAATGATAGAAAGAAAGAATGATATAGCCTAGATGAACTCCCAGATCTGATATGCAATTGCCAGGTGTCCACTTGAAATCCAATCCTCTGTAACTGAAAAACCTCTTTCTTCTTTCATCCCTTCTGATCTAATTTTGTTTCATCATTAATCTGTAACAAACTTACAAAATATCCTTGCCTAATGATGAAAACCCTTTACTTGCCAAAATATCTGATTGCCCTGATAGAAAACCTCGTGTAGCTCAAACTGACTGATACCTGTGCAAAAACCGACTCCAGAATTGGAAAGTTCATCTTCTCCCGATTCCGGCGATATATAACATTGCCTATTTTGCCTCCAGGAAACCCTCAAAAAAATCAGTTTGAAAATGACTCCTCTGACTGAAAGTTCATGCCTGCACTTCTTTGAATTTAAATTTCGCAAAATTTAAATATTTTATAAAGTTTAAACTTTATAAAATGAAACTCTTTTTATTTAAAAAGTGTACGCCAATGTTGTGAGAAAAAGATAATAAAAAATTAAAATTTTTATTACTCTTCACATTTTCCTTGCTCCTTAAAACTGTGGTCAAACCTCTTTTGACCGATGCCACGTGTCACCTCTTGATTCACTCATGGAAATGTAAGTGGGACCCACATTGCATTCCGACCCTTGCCGGATTATTCAAAATTTTTCGACGACTCGCTACCTCGTTAGCCGGATTTTCGAGAAATTTTCGACTAGCGAGGTAGCGACTAGCCGAATTTCTTACTTTTCTGGCGACCTTTCCCAGCGGTCTACTTTGTTAAAATTTAATGCTTTTGTCTTATTCTGCCAGCCAACCACAGGCCCCACCCGCGCACGTCTTACCTCATGAAAGCACCTTTCTTTGTGACACAATGCAATGGGAGTGTCTTTCTATTTGAACATTTCAAAAGTTTCCTGTTTGCCCCATGTGGGATAATGATATCTCACTGTTCTTTGGCCAGCAACTTCTTTTCTCATGCGTGAGTTTTAGCTTTTATCTTAGCTGCTCCAATTGACTCCCATTTTTAATGTTGGGGCGCTTCTTTAACTGATGACACCCCCATTTTAACTTATTTCCATCTCTTTCTAATGCTGACTGATTCATTTTTCACTGCGTTTGGCTTGCTACCTCTACAAAACGTGGAGCTCATGTTTGGTGCAGACTCCTCTTTGGCGTGGCCTTGCTTTACAGGGAATGGACATTTTTTATTTAAAACTGCCCTTACGCATGAGCTTTCTCCATTGCAATGGCCGGCTTCATTGGATTTTGTGGACGTTCTGCCCACTACAGATTTCTCATGCATGGATCCGCGGGTGTTTCTTTGTCCAGTACGTTGACTGTATTTAAAATGTTGTAACTTATATGCTTTGAAACACCCCCTTTTTTTATAAAGGCATGGCCTCTATTTTTAACTGTCGTGGCTTTCTATGGCCTAGGCTGCTCCCATTTCTAGCATGGGCGTCATTTCTTGCAGCGAATTTTGATTTCAAAATGCGTTGACTGATTTTGGTTTGGGCATGGATTCTTCAACATGCCATGGCCTACTCATGGCTTCTACCTGCTTGGACGTGACTTTCTCTAACAGCGTGGGGTCTCTCATTTATATTGTTGTTGTCTTCTTTATTCGATGCCTTCTACTTCATGTCTTCCCCAAAGAAGATGCCTCCCCTCAACTAGGCAACGCTTTTCTAAAAAATGTGGGGCTTTCTTTTAAGTAGTGCATTCCCAATTTACCTGTATGATGCACGGGAGGCTCTGTTTTGTGTGGATTCCGCATTTTTTAATGTGAACTCTTCTTCATTCAGTGTTACAGGATCAAATGGACTTCCATTTGCAAAGATTGCACGCCCTTCACTTCAAGTGTAAGCCTCCTCTGCAGTACATTCAGACTGGCTAATCGGATTGGAGAGAGCCAAAATAATAGGTTTCTCGTTAAAAGAGGAAACATACATAATTAAGTCTTTTGTGAACATTTTCCCAATCCCTGAAGCTCATAAGTTTCCATAGCCACAGTCTTCTCATCACTGAAATCAAAAGAAAATACTGTATGCATATTACCTATAATAGTTTGGTCTACTCATTCTTTTTTTGGGACAGGGTCCTTAAACTTTGACTATGTATTCCTTTTTTAAGGCGTGATTCATTGTGGCATGCTTCCCTTTTCAATCATGCTCTGCTGCTCTAAAGTCTGCAACTTATTTCTCTCAATGCTTTGGTTCTATTTTCTCAATATGTCAGCTTGTTAAATGCAAGGCCACACAACGTGTGAGCAAAGAAGGATCCCTTTTTGTGTGTTTGGGCTCACTCCCATATGCATGTTCGGAGATTACTTTTATGGTCATTTGTGAATCAAGAAGTTATACAATTCATTTTGATTTCTTACATGGATGTTGTAATGATCAAGAAATTCTTATTACTGCTCAAGCATTTCCCACTTCTAATCAACATCTTAGCATTCTAATATAATTAGTCGGGCCCCAAAGTGGGTCCGACTAAAAAAATTAGTTCTCAGGCAACTGAATCCTCAAACTGGCCCAGTGACCTTCTAATGCTCACTGAAATTTATTTTGAGCATCGATTTGATCATTTAAACATATTTTTTCATTTTCTGCTGACTGTCAACTTTTGTGCCAGGAGGTCCGTTGACTGGCTTTGAAAACTAACCAAATCAACTGATTGGGCTCTAAAAACTAGCACACTGAATCTCTGTTCCGCACACTCGCAGCCTGTCGAATCTCATCTCATGAGGAATTTGGGGTCAAAAGATATTCGTTGTCAAAGTTGCCTTCTCAGATTTACCTGCAACAAAACACGTCAGAAAAACAACAAACAAGTTTCAGATTTAGCTTGGAAAACTGGGCAAATGAGCACATGGGGAGATGAAAACTGGGGCGCTAAAACTCTGTCATGAGGTGAGTATGACTATGCAATTTTGGCTCATGACGAATAATAGGGCGTAAATGGCGATAAGTCAAAGTGGGCTCTCAGAAATTTGCAAACTGGACATGTTGACAGAAAGCATTTTTGCGAATGGAATTGATTTGGAAAAGTGTGCAAATGGATTCGTCATGGCTTGCAAACGGACACACTTGGAGTATTTTTGGAGGACAACACAATGGTAGAATCCATTTGATCTTACTAATCATGGATTAGGAGTTACAACACCACGAACAGGGGTATTGAAAAATCTGCAAATGCTGACACCAGTAAAAAGTCATAAATTGCGTTTGGAATCACATTTGAAAACTGATCAAACGGATTCGTCATGACTTGAAAATTGAAACATAGGTTCTCCATTATGGATACTAAACATCCCCAAAGTGGTAGGTCATGAGACATTTCTGGGTGCGAGATATTCTTTTACAAACAAAGCCTCTTGTCGCTGTTTGACACTTCGGTGAAAAATGCAAAATTGATATTAGCTAAAAACAGAACTTTGCCAAATGACTCAGAAACTCAATTTAACTTCACGAAATTCTTAGGCACGCTGAATGAAAGGTGTTAGAAGCATTAAACACTTTAGGGGTCTCGAATGGACAACCGTGTACAACCTAGCACATATGCATTTTAAAAGTGTTTAAGGGCTTGATTTTTTCAATGGTGCTCAAAATCGGGAAGGCAATTTTGAGCGCCAACAGTGGCTCTGTCTGGGGATACATGTCCCTTGCGGGCATGGCAAGGATTCAGATCTCTGGAGGAAGCAGACCATTCTCGAAAACCTCAAAACTCTTCTCGAACAGCTTATTTAAAGCAAGGAAACAACTACAACTACCAAGACTATGTACACACGATGGCCCCGGGCCATCGAACTTTAGCAAAATTGTTTACCTCTGTCATAAACATGGTTCTCATCTGAACTTTCATGAGGTAAACTGAATTTTCTTCTCCTATTAGTTTCACCAATCATATTATCATCATATAACAAATCTCTTGGCAAAAAAAAATCAGCACTCTTACTTCCATAATGCATATAAAAACTTGCTTCATTCTCTTGCTCACTATGAAAGTTCTGATCAACATGCTTGAATATATCAAACTGTAATTGAAAACCTTCTCTAACAAATGACTCGTGCATCCTATCAATTTCGAATATGAATGCATCATATTCAACTTGGGGAAAAGGATCACTCATACCTTGAAAATATGTTTCCTTATGCATAACCGAATGATATTCAAATGAACATTCTGACTTGTACTCACACATGTCATCAACATCAAAATCTGAAACTAATCCACAATATTGATTGGTTCTTCACAATTAGCAAACAGATTAGTCTTCGCATTAAAATATTCATCATAAAACTTAGTACAAGATGCATGTTGATTTTCAAGAATAACTTTGTCAAACATCTTGTCATCTATCTCATTAGATGCAACATCATAATCATTTTCTCTGTCAAACTCAGAAGAAGAACATTCTGATCTCTTATAGCAGTAAGATAAAGTATCATCATCAAACTTATTCTCTGCTAAATCTGAAAATTCCATGTGTTCTTCAAAAAGAGGATTGATAACTCCATGCAAAGCGCTTTTGTAGACATTAGGACAAGTAATGTGCTGATCAACATCAAAGTCCTCACCATATAATGGATTAGTGAAAACTTTAAAATCATTTCTAACATCACTGTCATGGACACTTGTAGCATATGAAGAAGAAAAATCAGAATCATATGAAGACTCAACATCCACTCCGTCAACGAAGCATGTAGAATATAGATCAAAGTTACTTTCATTGTCTCCATATAGGTGATTCAAATGTCTTGCAAGAAAATCATCATTTATCTTACCAATAGGTGCTGATGCATTAATCTCAGAGTCAATCACGTACTGATCATCATTACACTCATCCTCAAGACACTCTTCTACACAATTAGGTAATATGTCTTTATGGATAACCTCTTTGTCTTCATATTGTGTAGACACATTTTCTTCATAACTTTCAATCTCAAACTGGTTTACACAATTCTGATATGGAAACTCACTTTCAGATTTAGAAACAACATTCGTACCTTTATTAGCAAGAGAACACTCACTTCCATCATTGCTCTCTTCTTCCCAATCAGCATCTGATTCACATGAAGATGGAAACATACTAGCACTATCCTCTTCTTGACTTGAGTAATAACTCTCATCATCAGCTTCATATGACACCTCTTGATAATATATTGGATCAGCAACATAATTATCACATGGAAAATGACTCTCAGCTTTATCATACTCACATTGATATGATTTTCTTTTAACTTCAGATTTAATAACGTTCTCAACATGATGCAATCTCTCAATGAGATAATTCTTTTCTTGCCTATCCTGTTGGTCAAGAGAATGCATCTCTACCGCTGAAATATTATCAACATATGAGCTTAGTTCTTCTGACTGTGACTGAGATACATATGATTTACATTCTTTATATTGTGTCATCTTGCCATGACATGTCAGATCAGCAATTTCACCTTTATCACTTGATAGATAACTTTTGGTTTGCTCCTCCTCATACTGAGATGAATACCTTTCCTCTTCTTGATTTATTATGTTTTCAACACAATGCAAATTATCAATGGGAAAATGAATGGTCGGATTTATATCTTGCGTGGATGACTCATCAAGTGAATCAATTCTATCATTCACTGTTGTAATACCATAAACATGTGCATTTACTTCAGCACGAATGGAACATGTTTTTATTTCTGAGGCTTCAACAAAACTATTTACAATAGTAGGAGTGCTTATTTGCTGATCTGAAATCAAACACTCCTTATGACATTGGCTTGTGCTTTGCACCTCATATTGCCAGCCAATATTTCTAGAGAAGTGACTCCGGGTTAAGCCATATTTTATGTTATTCTCAATCTCTATAGCTGTCATGAATGCCTGATGCAAAGTCTTGGGTCTTTTATCTCTCAACAGATAGTTCATCTTCCTATCAAATGCACCGAGATAAACCACTAAACACATTTGATCATCCGGCTTGTAACTTTCAGGAAATTCACTCAAAATCTTTGCAAATCTGATATTAAATTCAGGAACTAACTCACCATTCCTGATTTCAATTTTCAAAAACTTATCAAAATATTTAGAGATGCTTACTCTTTCCCCGAACTGCATCATGAAGGCTGACATTAATTCATCACAAGATGAAATTGAACATGCTGGTAAAAAAGAAAACCAGTCCCTAGCATCATTTTCTAAAGTCTGAACAAACAATTTCATCTGAATGTCTTCATGAGCAATTTCAAAATCACCAACCAAGTCACTAAACAACTGAACATGATGACTGGCTGAATTTTCATGGTTCCCACCAAACTTAGGCAAATACTTTCTGAGGTTACAAGGCATAGTATTCGGGAAACCATGAATACCATTAAAATTCAATGACATATACCTCCTGGTAGAAACAGATCTAAAACTTTTACTAACAGGCTGCATATTAGATGAGATAAAACTTAACATTCTTCAAAGTCAAGACTCATTCACCATTAAACACTTCCATAATTTATTAATTGCAGCAGATCTGGAGTTCTTTCTACCAATTCAAAACTTCAAACATACTTTGGCATATAAAACACTTTTGCTGAATCTACTTTCCACAAAGCACGTTGAACTATACTGAACCAATCTCCTATTTAATGCTATAAACCATTTGATGGAGAGAACTTTTGAAATCTTACTTTCATGTAAATGAGAACACATGAAAGTGGAAAATACCTTTTAATATGGATGCCTGCAACTACTTCAATGCTGCAAATAACAGCAGATTCAAATCTTAACCAGATTTATTAACACTTGCACTGCATCTCGTTTCATTCTTTTACCCAGTGTCAAGAACTTGAAATGAATTCTTCAAACCTGCCTTCCCACTGTTGTTTCCTTCAAAATACCTTCACATTTTGAAGCACTGGTGCAGAGATATACTTAGAGTCACCACTCACTTAGTGAGAAAAGATTAACCAATCTTGCAAAACAAAACAAGATGGTCCAGAACTTACAACTGGTATTTGCAAACTGTATTTAACAACAGGGGAACTTCACATTCTTGACATACTAAAAGAACGTGACATTAACTCTAAATTTTGACAGCAACTTATCAAAACTTCAAGTGACTTTGATATTGCAAATCATTCAATTCAATTAAACTTCTGCTGTCAATGAATAAGAACACTGGGGGACATGAATCTTCAGTAAAGAAATGGAAAGCACTTCATGACCTTGCTATTTATACCAGAAATTCCAGTAGTTCCAACAATGAATTTCTTCATAGAGTCCCCAGTAGAGTCGCCATTTTTTTGGTGTTTGAAAACGTTACCCATTTCAAATTACCCTGATGAGAACAAGATGCATCTAGGGGCAGCTAACTCCCATTATCAACACATCCATTCAGACACCAGGCCAACTATAAGGCCGTACTCCTTCTGCACTTCAGGCTCTGCAAAACCTAGGCGGGTGAACCTCTTTAGATCTGACTATGTGACCAGTGCAATAACCATATTCAGGATCTATAAAAGCAGATGAAACCCCTAATTCTTCTACACTCAACCAGGAATCACAAACATGAAATAGCTAAGAACATAACTCATGAAACTGGCAAGCTAAGTGCGGGTTAACATTGAATAACTTTCAACATAAAAGGGAAAAGTGATTTAATATGTTGATATCAGCAAGACCCAAGTATGAGCAATAGAACTTAATGATCCTATCTTTGACCAGTGCCTTATCTATTGGGCAATTAAATGAATCATAAGCATACATCTCCTGGGATCCTCAGACGTATCTCTACATCAAGATCCCTGATCTATCTTTCACCTTGTGAATAGACATCTGCTACAGAATGAATCTCATACTCAGAAAATCCTATCATGAAATCTGCAAACCCTGTGACAAATATCAAGCAATTACATGGTTCTTTGTTCCATAAGCAAGACATTTTAACCACATACATTTCAAAATGTAATGCAACCTAATTCATGCTCTTTGATCACAAATTAGAAGAAATAACAGAGCCATAATTAGGAGACAAGATTCAAACTGAACTTCAAACTTTTGCTGCACTTTATTTGTTTTCCTTGAAATCAAATACATGAAATGTACAGAAAATAACTCATAGATCACCTAATAGAAAAGAACTATCTGCATAAAACTTAAAATGCTGTTCAATACAAGAAGAAATGCTGAAGAATGGTTTCTCAGTGCCAAAACTGGGACCCTTACAATGATAGAAAGAAAGAATGATATAGCCTAGATGAACTCACAGATCTGATATGCAATTGCCAGGTGTCCACTTGAAATCCAATCCTCTGTAACTGAAAAACCTCTTTCTTCTTTCATCCCTTCTGATCTGATTTTGTTTCATCATTAATCTGTAACAAACTTACAAAATATCCTTGCCTAATGATGAAAACCCTTTACTTGCCAAAATATCTGATTGCCCTGATAGAAAACCTCGTGTAGCTCAAACTAACTGATACCTGTGCAAAAACCGACTCCAAAATTGGAAAGTTCATCTTCTCCCGATTCCGGCGATATATAACATCACCTATTTTGCCTCCAGGAAACCCTCGAAAAAATTAGTTTGAAAATGACTCCTCTGACTGAAAGTTCATGCCTGCACTTCTTTGAATTTAAATTTCGCAAAATTTAAATATTTTATAAAGTTTAAACTTTATAAAATGAAACTCTTTTTATTTAAAAAGTGTACGCCAATGTTGTGAGAAAAAGATAATAAAAAATTAAATTTTTTATTACTCTTCACATTTTCCTTGCTCCTTAAAACTATGGTCAAACCTCTTTTGACCGATGCCACGTGTCGCCTCTTGATTCGCTCATGGAAATGTAAGTGGGACCCACGTTGCATTCTGACCCTTGCCGGATTATTCAAAATTTTCCGGCGACTCGCTACCTCGTTAGCCGGATTTTCGAGAAATTTCCGACTAGCGAGGTAGCGACTAGCCGGATTTCTTACTTTTCTGGCGACCTTTCCCAGCGGTCTACTTTGTTAAAATTTATTGCTTTTGTCTTATTTTGCCAGCCAACCACAGGCCCCACCCGCGCACGTCTTACCTCATGAAAGCACCTTTCTTTGTGACACAATGCAATGGTAGTGTCTTTCTATTTGAACATTTCAAAAGTTTCCTGTTTGCCCCATGTGGGATAATGATATCTCACTGTTCTTTGGCCAGCAACTTCTTTTCTCATGCGTGAGTTTTAGCTTTTATCTTAGCTGCTCCAATTGACTCCCATTTTTAATGTTGGGGCGCTTCTTTAACTGATGACACCCCCATTTTAACTTATTTCCATCTCTTTCTAATGCTGACTGATTCATTTTTCACTGCGTTTGTCTTGCTACCTCTGCAAAACGTGGAGCTCATGTTTGGCGCAGACTCCTCTTTGGCGTGGCCTTGCTTTACAGGGAATGGACATTTTTTATTTAAAACTGCCCTTACGCATGAGCTTTCTCCATTGTAATGGTCGACTTCATTGGATTTTGTGGACGTTCTGCCCACTATAGATTTCTCATGCATGGATCCGCGGGTGTTTCTTTGTCCAGTACGTTGACTGTGTTTAAAATGTTGTAACTTATATGCTTTGAAACGCCCCCTTTTTTTATAAAGGCATGGCCTCTATTTTTAACTGTCATGGCTTTCTATGGCCTAGGCTGCTCCCATTTCCAGCATGGGCGTCATTTCTTGCAGCGAATTTTGCTTTCAAAATGCGTTGACTGATTTTGGTTTGGGCGTGGATTCTTCAACATGCCATGGCCTACTCATGGCTTCTACCTGCTTGGACGTGACTTTTTCTAACAACGTGGGGTCTCTCATTTATATTGTTGTTGTCTTCTTTATTCGATGCCTTCTACTTCATGTCTTCCCCAAAGAAGATGCCTCACCTCAACTAGGCAACGCTTTTCTAAAAAATGTGGGGCTTTCTTTTAAGTAGTGCATTCCCAATTTACCTGTATGATGCACAGGAGGCTCTGTTTTGTGTGGATTCCGCATTTTTTAATGTGAACTCTTCTTCATTCAGCGTTACAGGATCAAATGGACTTCCATTTGCAAAGATTGCACGCCCTTCACTTCAAGTGTAAGCCTCCTCTGCAGTACATTCAGACTGGCTAATCAGATTGGAGAGAGCCAAAATAATAGGTTTCTCGTTAAAAGAGGAAACATACATAATTAAGTCTTTTGTGAACATTTTCCCAATCCCTGAAGCTCATAAGTTTCCATAGCCACAGTCTTCTCATCACTGAAATCAAAAGAAAATACTGTATGCATATTACCTATAATAGTTTGGTCTACTCATTCTTTTTTTGGGACAGGGTCCTTAAACTTTGACTATGTATTCCTTTTTTAAGGCGTGATTCATTGTGGCATGCTTCCCTTTTCAATCATGCTCTGCTGCTCCAAAGTCTGCAACTTATTTCTCTCAATGCTTTGGTTCTATTTTCTCAATATGTCAGCTTGTTAAATGCAAGGCCACACAACGTGTGAGCAAAGAAGGATCCCTTTTTGTGTGTTTGGGCTCACTCCCATATGCATGTTCGGAGATTACTTTTATGGTCATTTGTGAATCAAGAAGTTATACAATTCATTTTGATTTCTTACATGGATGTTGTACTGATCAAGAAATTCTTATTACTGCTCAAGCATTTCCCACTTCTAATCAACATCTCAGCATTCTAATATAATTAGTCGGGCCCCAAAGTGGGTCCGACTAAAAAAATTAGTTCTCAGGCAACTGAATCCTCAAACTGGCCCAATGACCTTCTAATGCTCACTGAAATTTATTTTGAGCATCGATTTGATCATTTAAACATATTTTTTCATTTTCTGCTGACTGTCAACTTTTGTGCCAGGAGGTCTGTTGACTGGCTTTGAAAACTGACCAAATCAACTGATCGGGCTCTGAAAACTAGCACACTGAATCTCTGTTTTGTACACTCGCAGCCTGTTGAATCTCATCTCATGACGAATTTGGGGTCAAAAGATATTCATTTTCAAAGTTGCCTTCTCAGATTTACCTGCAACAAAACACGTCAGAAAAACAACAAACAAGGTTCGGATTTAGCTTGGAAAACTGGGCAAATGAGCACATGGGGAGATGAAAACTGGGGCGCTAAAACTCTGTCATGAGGTGAGTATGACTATGCAATTTTGGCTCATGATGAATAATAGGGCGTAAATGGTGATCAGTCAAAGTGGGCTACTCAGAAATTTGCAAACTGGACATGCTGACAGAAAGCATTTTTGCGAATGGAATTGATTTGGAAAAGTGTGCAAATGGATTCGTCATGGCTTGCAAACGGACACACTTGGAGTATTTTTGGAGGAAAACACAGTGGTAGAATCCATTTGATCTTACCAATCATGGATTAGGAGTTACAACACCACGAACAGGGGTACTGGTAAATCTGCAAATGCTGACACCAGTAAAAAGTCATAAATTGCGTTTGGAATCACATTTGAAAACTGATCAAATGGATTCGTCATGACTTGAAAATTGAAACATAGGTTCTCCATTATGGATACTAAACATCCCCAAAGTGGCAGGTCATGAGACATTTCTGGGTGCGAGATATTCTTTTACAAACAAAGCCTCTTGTCGCTGTTTGACACTTCGGTGAAAAATGCAAAATTGATATTAGCTAAAAACAGAACTTTGCCAAATGACTCAGAAACTCAATTTAACTTCACGAAATGCTTAGGCACGCTGAATGAAAGGTGTTAGAAGCATTAAACACTTTAGGGGTCTCGAATGGACAACCGTGTACAACCTAGCACATATGCATTTTAAAAGTGTTTAAGGGCTTGATTTTTTCAATGGTGCTCAAAATCGGGAAGGCAATTTTGAGCGCCAACAGTGTGAAGTGTTAAGAAGAAAACATGGTGAGGAAGAACAAAGCATTAAGACTCTAATTAGATCTAGTGACCACAAAGAGGAGATTGTATTGGAATGTCGAGAAAAAGACTCAAGGAGACAAAGCTTGAAGGGAGGACTAGCTATCAGAGCTGCACAAATAGAAAGAAAAGCAAATTTGTGAGCTGAATTGTGATTTGAAATCAACAAGGTTGAGTTGTAAGTTATATAAGGTCAAAAGACCCTTAATTGTTACTCTCTTACAATTGTATCGGTTGAGGAAAAATACTATGGACTTAGGTTGGCCTAACAACCATTGAGAAATCCTTTAACAAGGTGACATTCCAGGTTGAATGTTCTAAAGTCCTTTAACTAGACACACTCCTAATAGGGCATTGAAGTCCTTTAACAAGGTCACATCTAACAATATGTTATAACCTTTAACAGCGCATCACTTCAAAAGGGTGAGAAAGAAGGTAGCATGTTACTGATGATTTTTCCAAATTGGATTTCCATGTAAATCACTATGTTATGTGTGAATTTCATGTGTTTCATTTTTGTATATTGATTTACAGTAACTTTCTAGGATAAAGGTTTAAGCTTAGATGCATGGTAGTCTGTATGGGCTCACTATAATTAATGAAAAAGTTTGATTAGTGAATTTTGGATCTTGAATAACTGATTCACACCCCACCCCCCTTAAGTTATTCTAACACATTCTTAACAATCCTTTGTTAAGGCCTTTGTGGAAATGTCTACAATCTGTTCCTTAGTATTAATGTACTCCAATATGATTTCTTTCTCAGCAAATTTTTCTTGTAGCACATGATACTCTATTGCTATGTGCTTGATTTTGGAATGCAAAATATGGTTCTTAGACATTTTAACAGTACTTGTGTTATCACAGTAAACGATAATAAGTTCTATAAGTGTAATTCCAAAATCCTTCATCATCTACTTCATCCATATGACTTGATTACAGTTGTTTGCAGCTACAACATACTCTACCTCCATAGTACTTTGTGAGGTACATTCTTGCTTCTTGTTGAGCCAAGAAACTAGTCTTCCTCCAAGGAATAATGCTCCTCCACTAGTGCTTTTACTGTCATCTCTATTTCCAGCCCAATCAACATTTGTATATGTACAAAGAGTAAAGTCATTGTTACTGTCAGTCCAAATACCATAATCTAATGTTCCTTTCAAATACCTCAATATCCTTTGTACTATTGTATAGTGATATTCTTTAGGATCAGCTTGAAATCTTCCTACAATTCCAACTGCATTAGCTATATTTGATTTGCTATGAGTCAGATATTGCAATCCTCCAATCATAGGTTTGTACTTCTTTTTTAATAGTAGGTGTCTTATCTTTGCTTAATAAGTTATGACTAGTTACCATAGGATTCCCAATAGGTTTAAAATTTTCTAGACCAAATCTTTTCAAAAAATCTTTTAAGTACTTGGTCTGAGAGATAAAGATACCTTCTTTATTCTGAAAAATCTGCAATCCTAAGAAGAATTTCATTTCACCTATAATGCTCATTTCAAACTCATTCTTCATGTCTTCTGAGAATTTGTTACTAGCTTCATCATTTCCACCAAATGATGACATCAGCAAATACAATGATTATTAGCAAGTGATCTTCTATTTTCTTTAAGTACAAGTTACAATCTGTTGTTCCTTTAGCAAATCTAAGCTTTGCTAAGCATTTGTCCAACCTTGCGTACCAGGTTCTTGGTGCTTGTTTTAATCCATACAATGCTTTCTTTGGTCTACAAACCATATCCTTTTCTTCTGTTAAAGGAAAACCCTTTGGTTGTT
Organism: Cupressus sempervirens; assembly: GCA_028749045.1. Taxonomy (NCBI): domain Eukaryota; kingdom Viridiplantae; phylum Streptophyta; class Pinopsida; order Cupressales; family Cupressaceae; genus Cupressus; species Cupressus sempervirens. Next base: position 413,634,986 of record CM053791.1, read on the forward strand.
CAATGTAAACTTCTTCTTGAAGTTCTCCATTCAAGAATGCTGACTTAACATCCATTTGATATACCTTAAAATTCTTGTTTTCTACATATGCTAGGAACATTCTGACTACTTCCATTCTTGCTATAGGTGCATATGTTTCTTCATAATCAATTCCTTCTTGCTAAGAGTGACCTTTGCATACAAGTCTTGCTTTGTTTCTTATTACTTCTCCCTATTCATTCATTTTATTCCAGAATACCCATTTAGTGCCAGACACATTTTTGTCCTTAGGTCTAGGAACTAATTTCCATGTGTTATTTTTAATTATCTGTTGGAGTTCTTCCTTCATTGCTTCTTTCCAATAATCATCTTTGATTGCTTCATTTGCACTTATTGGTTCTACTTGAGATATCAGACATAGTTCTTCATTAATTATGCTTCTTGTCATTACTCATTTTTCCTTACTTCATATTATCTAATCTGTAGGATGATTTCTTATCAAGTTCCTATTTGGGGTAGGAGTTGCTTCTTCAATTCTTATTTCTGGCACTGTGCTCTATTCTTCTCTCACATCTTCAACTTGTACATTATTCTGCAAGTCATTGTTAGTCTTAGAAAATAACTCATTACTTTTGTTAGTCATTTCAGAGTAATCATCTCCATTAGAGTTATAATCGATTATCTTTTCCTCGGCACCAAACTTTTCATCAATTTTAACATTTTCACACTCTACTATAGTTTTTGTTCTATAGTTGAAACAAACATCTGTAAGGTTTACTTTTCAATGAATAACCAAGAAACATTCCTTCATTGCTCGATGGATCAAACTTACCGATATCATCATCTCTTTTGATGTAACATTTGCTTCCAAATATCTCAAAGTATTTGACTGATGGTGAGTGACCAAAGCATAATTCATAGGGTGTTTGTCCATACCTTTCCTAATCTGCACTCTATTAAGTGTGTATATTTCTATATTGGCTTCTTCTCTCCAAAAGGTCTTTGGTACATCATTCTCAAATAACATAGCTCTTACTACTTCAACAATTGATTTGTTTCTTCTTTCAACAATCCCATTCTGCTCAGGTGTATGGGGTGAAGATAGTTGTCTCTTGATGCCATGCTCTTCACAATAGATATTGAATTCTCTAGAGGTGAATTCTCCTCCTCTACCTAATCTTAAGCTTTTGATTTTAACTCCAGATTCATTCTCAACTTTTTTCTTAAATATCTTGAATTTCTCAAATGCTTCTAATTTTTCTTTAAGAAAAGCTACCCACATCATTCTAGTGAAATCATCAACAAAAATCATAAATTACCTTTCTCCATAGAATCCTCTTATTCTTATAGGACCACTTAGATTGTATGAACCAATTCTAGCTTTTGTGTAATACAAAACTGCTTGCTAGGAAAAGAGACTCTCTTCTGCTTAGTCAAAATATATTCCTTACAAATAGTGTCAGTGGTCTTAGTGATCTTGGGTAAATCTCTCAAATAAAGTGTATTACTAGCCTTCACAATGTTATCAAAGTTAATGTGACAAAATCTTCTATGCCATAACCAACTGTTGTCAATCTTTGCTACTAAACATATTATTTCAGTGGAGTTTAAATGAAATACATTACCTTTGGTTTTTGTGCCAATGCCAAGGAGTTTTCCTTCCTTATTCTTGGGTGCCTTCCACAACTCCTAAAAGGGATGGAATCTCCTAACAAGGCTTTAAAGTCTCCTAACAGGGACTCTTTGTACTAAGTGTTGTAACAGACTCCTAATAGGGTCCATCCTCTAACAAGGAATATTCAAATTAGTATATTATTTTGTGGGCATCATTCCCATCGTAGTTTTCCCTCTGCTCAAGGGTTTCCCTAGTCAACATATCTAGTGTATTTGTATATGCACACTTCTTTATGGTTGTTGTTTGCTTTGGTTGATAAATTAAGAATTGTTTAAGATTGATATATAACTGATTCACCACCCCCCCACCCTCTCAGTTATACTGGTGGACTACTATTTCTAACCATTGGTTTCAAAGCATCAGGTCCTTGAAGAGAAGTCAAATAAATGAGATAAGCCAAACAACCCAAGATGTATGAAGTTCCGTCCTCTCTATTTGTCAAAAGTCTATTAATGTTGATCAATTGGAATGCCTTTCAATAAATAGTAGGGGTATTCTTTGACTTGATCGACTAGCCATGGATATATAGGGGTTCAAATGATACCACTTCAATTCAATAGGCTTTGCTTATTGCTTTGCTTCGTAATATTTTGGGTCTTTCATGGAAAAATGATATTTGGATATGGAACAAGATCTAGATCTAAATTTGAATCTGGTTGGTTTTGGTAAACAAACAAAAGGTAACCTATTCTACATAGAGCTCAGTGAAAGTTCATGTTTCATTGCTCAAGTAGAAGAAAGCTAGTTATGGCATAAAAGGTTGTGTCATGTGAACTTTGAAAATCTGGTCAAGATAAAGACAAATAGAAGAGTAAGAGGTATTCCTAGTTTAAGGCAACCTAGTATGGGTCTATGCAAAAATTGTCAAATTGGAAATATGGGAAAGACTAGTTTTAGAAGCAAGAACTATTATTTCAGAAGAAGTCTTGGAGGTGGTTCATATAGACCTTTGTGTACCTATTAGAATAGAGAGCTACAATGGAGAAAATATTTTTATTCTTTTTTTTTGGTGATTATTCTAGAATGATGACTGTAATGTATCTGAAAGAAAAGTCTGAAGCATTTCAAAAGTTTAACTGGTATCCAGCAAGAGTAGAGAAAGAAATTGGAAAGAAGGTGAAGTGTTTGAGATCATGAAATAGAGGTGGTGAATTCATTTCCAATGAGTTCAATGAATTCTTCATTGAAAGAGGAATCAAAAGACAAGCATTAGCCCCTAGTACACCACAATAGAATGGTATAACTGAAAGAAGGAACATATCCATCATGGATTATGTAAGAACCTTGATGATAGAAAATAATGTTGTAATCAAATACTGGAAGGAAATAATCAATACTGCAATGCATACATTGAATAGAGTACAATTGAAAAAAGACTCAAACCAAACTCCTTATGAACTATGGTATGGCTACAAACCTAATGTAAGTTACTTGAAAGTATTTGGTAGCAAATGTTATATCTTAAAGGAATCAAGGAAAGGTAAATTTGATGTCAAAGGTGATGAAGACATATTCCTAGGATACTCTCATAGAAGTAAAGCATACAAGTGTTTGAATCTAACTACTAATAAAATCATAGAAAGTGCACATGTGAGAATTGATGAGTTTTTTATAAAAGAGTGAAGAAGAAATCAACAAATGACTTAAGGATTATAAAATATTTGTGTACTATAAACCTAATACATTGCCAAATCTAATTGGAAGTCAGGAAGCTTCATCTCCTAAGTCCCCAAAATCTCTAGAAGCTACTGAGTTGCAACCAATACAACCCAATACACAGTCTGAAGGACTTGAGTCACAATTAGAAGCTAGTGAGTTGGAGTCAATACAAACTAAGTCGTTAGAAGGACTTGAGTCATAGACAGTGAGACTTGGACTTGAAGATCATGTCGAGCTATGCGAAACAAGTTTCAAATCCAAAGTACCTGTATTAGCAAGATATATCAAAAGGCACCATGAATTTGATTAAATCATTGAAGACAAGTCAAATGAAACAATAACAAGAAACAAATTGAAAGGTACATGTTTTCTTGCTAAATTTGAACCTAGAAATGTTAAAGATGCTTTGGATAATGAAAGTTGGATTGAAGCTATGAATGGAGAAATAGAATAGATAGAAAGGAATAAGACCTATACTCTTGTTCCTAGACCCAAGGATAAGAATGTGATTGACACAAAGTGATTTTTCATAAATAAGTTAAATGAAGATGGAGAAGTTTCCAGAAGCAAGACAAGGTTAGTTTGTAAATGCTATTCTCAAGAAGAAGGTATTGATTGTGGTGAAATATTTGATCCTGTTGAAATATTAGGTGTTAGGACTTTACTAGTATATGCAACACATAAAAGGTTTCAAAGTTTATCAAATGGATGTGAAATCTACATTCTTGAAGAAGAAGTTTACATGGAACAATTGGAAGGTTTTGTAGATCCTAACAAAAATGATATGGTTTGAAAATCGCACAAAGCATTGTATGGTCTCAAGCAAGCTCGTAGAGCTTGGTATGAAAGATTTCATAACTATTTGATAAAGATTGTTTTTCAAAGAATAAATGATAACAATCACCTATATATCAAAGAAGAAGTAGAGAAGAAAATTATATTGGCTGAAATATTTGTGGATGACACATTGTTTACTGGAAATGATGACTTGTGCAAAGCATTTTTAAAAGAGATGAGTACATAATTTGAGATGTCCATGTTTGGATAGATAAAATTCTTTTTTGGATTGCAGATTCAATAGAAAAAAAATGATATCTACATTACTCACTCTAAATGTATCAAGGAGATACTACATAAATTTGGAATGAAAGATTCAAGACTAGTTGGAACACCTATGTCTATTGGACATATTTTTTTCAAAAATGATGATTCCAAGGAGGTAGATAAGACCACATACATATCAATGATTGGAAAATTACAATATGTTGTACATACTAGGCCTGGCATTTCTCTTGTAGTTGGTATGGTGGCAAGATTCTTAGCAAATTCTAAAGAAAACCATATGATGGCAATCAAGAGAATCATGAGGTATCTAAAGGACACTAAAGATTATGACTTATGGTACAAAAAATGAGGCAACTTAGTTACAAGCCTTCATTGATGTTGATTGGGCAAGAAACATTGATGACAAAAAGAGAACCAGTGGTGGGACATTCTTTCTTGGTAAAAGACTAGTGTCTTAGACAAACAAAAAGCACAATTGCATCTCTCAGTCCATAGCAGAGGCAAAATATGTGTCAACAACAATTAGTTTTTCTAGTTTTGTTTAGTTCAAGCAACTGTTGATAGTTATGAAGATAGAAACCAAAGATCCAGTGGTTATCTTCTGTGATAACACCAACGTAATCAACATATCAAAGAATCCAATTATGCATACCAAAACCAAGCATTATTTCTATAAAATATCATTTTCTAAGAGAATTGGTACAAGATAAAGAGATAAGGTTTGAATATGTAAATACCAAAGAACAACTTGTAGTAATATTCACCAAGCCATTATCTATAGATGCATTTTTGTATCTATGAGGTAAGCTAGAGGTAATCCCCCTATTTGAAGCTCATTAAATGAAGTTTAGTGATGCATCAACCAAAACATGTTGAAGATCGATCAGTTGATGCAGTATTGAAAATGACACATTGCATATGAATCAATACATAAGGTATATTGATATTCTCTAAATATTGTCTTTGGCATGAGATATCAAAGAGGAAGAGTTTGTTGCTATCATATAATAGAAATTTTTATAAAGAGGAAGAGTAGAAAGAAGATCAACTTGGTTTCTTTTAAAAAAGAAATAGTTTGTTATCAGAAGAAGATGTTGAAGACAAAGTTTTTCTAATAGAGGGAGAAACTAAAGATAGAGGGAGTTCACACTGACAGAAGGAGTTGTCATGGATGAGAATCAAAATGAAACTAAGGATATGTTCCTTATTTTATTCTTTCTCTAAAATTTCATTGTATTATGACATGTTGTGTTGCCATCAATGTCAAAGAGGGAGATTGTTGAAAGTAATTGGTTAATTATGTATTATCTTTGATGTTATACAAATTATCATACATTCACCAGTTAGTGTATGCTGAGCTCATTCGAGTGATGAAGATAGTTTCCTATGTCTACAGAGTACTCTTGTGTATGCCAAGTTCAAAAGTCAGAGTCTACCAAGTTCACTCGAGAGACAAAGGTAAGTTGGAAGATAACGAGTGTTAACTAAGGTCACTTGGTTACCAAAGAGAATTCACAAAAGGTAGTGTCTATTGAGCTCTCTCAGGAGACAAAGAAAGTTGGCATGAAAACTAGTGTTAACCAAGCCCATTTGGTTAATGAAGGGAAATCTATTTTGGTTAGTTTCTACTAATAGGGTTGGCTAATGAATGATTTTCTTGTTTTGGCATATTGAGCTCAATTGATTTGTTTGTTGGTTCTATCTGATTGAGGATATGAATATTAAGTATTCTAAGTTGTATTCAATCCAACTTGAAAACTTGTAAGATATAAATATAAGGTCAAGTTGAGGATTGAATGTGTGGAAGTGAATAGGAGATTTGAAGATGCTTAGAGGAAGAAAATTTGAAGGATAAGCAAAATTTTTTTGTGGAGCTACAAAGATACATTCGATCAAGAAGGATCAAGTATATAAGCCATAATTGAGATTTGTAATCAGCAATTTAGTTGCATAAAAAATCAGGCCATCTCATTGTTACTTTCTAACCATTGTAGTAGTGATCTAAATCTCTTAACAGAGTTGGCTTAACAACTATTTTTAAATCCTCTAACAAGGTGGAATTTCTATTTTAAGTGTCTTGATGACCTCTATTAAGGCCACTCCTAACAGGGTGATTAAATCCTCTAATAGGGTCACACCTAATAGTGTGTTTTGTAACTTTTAACAAGGCTGTCTCCTAACAGTGCTCACTTCAAAAGAGTGAAAATAGTAACTAGTTGCAATTGGTGGTTTCTCCAAATTGGATTTCCACGTTAAATCGTGTCAATTGTGTTCATGCTATTTATTTTATGTGTATGTAACTAAGTTAAGTTTAAGGTTAATCATAGTTAATCACATTAAGATCAGTATATTCAGATATTGCCAAATCATAGTTGATTCTTAGTGCTTGTTGAGTTAAAGTTTTTTAGTGTTAACCAAGTGCCTGTGTGTTTTCTAAGTAACAATAGAATATTGTTTAATCAGAGGTTATTAGCTCTTCAAGTGTAATCCCTTGTAAGAAAACTTTGGAGGTGAAAGATCTTAGTGAGTAAGGTCTTGAAACAAAGTCTCTTCTTGGTGAAGCTCTTTTTTGTGGAAGTTCTCTTGGTGGAAGCGTTTTGGTGAAGACTCTTTTTGTGGAAGCTCTTATTTGGGAGTTCTCTTATGTTGAAACATTTGTAAACTTCTTTTTGAAGAAGTCACATATATGATGTCATATTGTTCATCTTGTAAGAATTTTCAAGTATAATAAAAGCATGCTTTGTGAAGTATTTTATCTTCTCTTTGTCTCCATATTTTTACATTCTTAGTTATGAGTTGGTAAGGGTGGTGTGGCCCTTCATCAAATGGTATCAGAGTAGGAATTCCTGAGTGTGTGGAAAGATCATTGAATGTGAGGAAGTTTGCACTAGGACCTTATGTTAGATGAAGTTTTTCAAGGAGAAGTTCTTGTGTAGACAGATCACTGACTGTGAAATAGTCTGCACAAGGATTGTGATTTCAACTAAGTGTGTAGACAAATCACTGATTGTGAGGTAGTTTACACCAATTACTTGTGTTGTATGAAATTTATCTTATATAGACTTGATCATGGAGAAAAGAAAGAAGAAGATGACTTTTGTGATTGGGTGGATTTTAAGGATTCCTAGACTTGAGAAAATTAGAGCAAAACATCAAGAGGCATTACGAGTTGCATTCTTTTATTTACATAAGAAAGTGAATGAATAGAAGTAGAGTTGTGAAAGAGAAGAGCATGTTGCCAGAAAAGAGATGTTGACAATTCTTTGGATGCGGAAAAGAAAGAAGATCCAATGGAGTATCACACATATGGTACAAAATAAAGCAATAGGATGAAGATACATATATTTGTGAACCTGAAGTTGAAGAACATGAAGTTGAAATGATTTGTTAGCAAGAAGTAGATGAAGATGATTTGAAGACTGCAACAATAGAAGAAGAGTATAATGCCTTGGTTGGAGGTCAAGTAAGTGAAGTGGTTACATGCCTTGTTGATGTCATGAAAGAGGCAAGCAAAGGTGATGACTATGTCAAAGAGGTAAATTCTTACGAATAATGAGATATTGTTTTTGAGATAAATTTGAAAGATGATGATGGTTTGCACGAGTATCTTGTTAGTGATGTGTGGTATGCAAAAGAGGATTGATATGGCATTGTTGAGTTCATTAAAACTTTGCATAATTCAACAATATTGGAGGAAGATGAAAGTTATACTTGGACAAATTTCATTCAGCAGTAGACACTTGTTCCAGCTAGGTGTTGGAAGAGAAGAAAAAAGTAAATATATCATCATTGGATACTTGTTCCAGCTAGGTGTTGGAAGAGAAGGAAAAAAAAAATATTGTACACTATGGTTACTTCATTTTATGAATTCATATCTACAAAATTTTTCCTACCATGGGTGTTGGGCATGTTGAAATTAAAATTTCAAAAAAAAAAAAATTGGAGGAGAGAGAAAGTGACGAAAATAGAAAGAAAAATAATAAAATAAAAGAGGTGGGGGGTGGGGGGGTGGGGAAAGATGAATTTTTAAGGTGCATAGATGACATGAATAGAAAAATAAGAAAATGGTTGTCATTTCATTTATTGAGGTGTGTAGGTAGCATTTTAGAAGTTTGTGGAAAGTTTCTTAAATCATGCATTTACTATTTGTTGTGATCCACAAATGAAATGTAATTTTCTAATTGGCCACATGGTGGTGCTTAGTGGTACTTGGGTGGGAATTTAATATTTTTTTTAAGGTAGTTGTATTTACCTTTTATCCCATATTGGTTGTGTTTGTAATATCTTGGGTGGTAATTGCATATACAAGAAAAACTTATGAGCATTTTTAATCAAGCTCTCATTGTGTAATATCTTGTAAGAAAGATTGGAGGTGTGGAAGAATCTTCTTATGGAAGCTCTTGTTTAGGAGTTTTCTCATGTTGAAGCATTTGTAAACTTCTTTTGGAAGAAGTCATATCTATGATGTCATATTGTTGATGTTGTAAGAATTTTCCAGTATAATAAAAACATTCTTTCTGAAGCATTTTTTCATCTCTTTGTCTCCATATTATTGTGATTTTGGTTGTGAGTTGGTAAGGGTGGTGTGGATTTTCATCAGTTTTGATTTGTATTGACATTTAAGGGATTTGAGATTTATTTTGGTGGCAACTAATTCACCCCTCCCCTCTCAATTACTCCTCTTATATTTCCAATAGAGATACCATCTAACCTTCTATTTTCTCATCACTTGGTAATTTTGTATGGTCGGTCCAACCATATGAACTAGTCATGAACTCTTCTCAAAATATATCATATATGTTCATCCTCAAATTATTTCAAAATATATTATTTGTTTGCCAATCCTTTATCATCCAAGACCTTGTGCTCTTCCTTTAGTACTAAATTCTCCTCATTATTCTCATGGAGATGTACATTGAAAGTACCAACCTCTTATTCAAACTTGAAAAGTTCATGATCCTCATCCTTCAAGTTTGGGTCATTTTCTTATAGGGAATCCTCTACAACTTTCCTTTCTTCCTCCATTGTTTTCCTTTCTACCATCTCTTGACCCATCTTAAAGGGAAAATATTTTAATTCCCTTTTGATGTTTAGTTTTCCTCTCATAAAGCTACTCATCCTCTTGTAATAAATATTCTAATGCCTTAGCTTCCAAAAATTTACTATCACTATAGTACTCTAGTTGATCATATAACTCTTTTCTCTTGTCCCTTGACTTTTAAAGTTGTTCCTTAAACTTTTCAATTACATATTCAACATTTTCGAGTTTCTCGTTTGGTTATCTTGCATGTCTAGTTGACTTCATATATGTTTCTTCAAGGGAGCTTGAATCTAATACTAAATTTTAATGCTAGATTACATTAGGAAGGGGTAAATTAGTATAACCAAAAATTCAAATCCTTTTACTATTATTCTCCACAATATCAACAAACATATAATGAAAAATAATGCATACAAATAAAGTAAATCAAGAATCCACATAAGAGACAAAGTAACACTAGCATTTTTCACATGAAAATCCTTGGCCAAATAAAAAAAATATAGTCGAAATTGGTACCCACAAATCTCACTACTACAGTAACAAGTTTTCCCTATTAGAAGTTGCATCTACCTAGTTGTGTGTATCTTATCCTAGTTAAGATATGTTACAAAGACATGTTAGGACCTAATTGGTTAAGGGGTTTTAAAATCCCTCTAAGAGTTACCTTGAAAGAGTAGTTGGCTCCTAATTTTATAGTGATTTCAACTACCTTTTACAATGTTAGAAAACCTAGGAAGTATCTAAACACCATAATGGGTATTTTGAGAGGCAAGATAAAAGGACCAGCTAACAAGATTGTAAAGTTTTCTCCACTTTGAAGTCTGCAAGATTTAGGTGGGTTTACCTTAGGAATTCACTCTTGCTTTCTTTAAGATCAATGTACTCAATGTGAATTCCAAAATAGCAGATAATTTAGCCCTTTTCTTCTAATTTAGTGGAAAAAAAGAGATGATAAATAGCTAATTTACCAAACCCTAAATCCCATGAATCAAGTGTAAGGTGACATTTTAGAATTGAACAACAGAAAAATTAAAAGATTGACTAATTGATAAAATTTTTCTGCATTATGCAAAATAAAAATCCTATTAGATCAAATAGTAAAGGTGGCCAATGTATTATCCATTGGGCTATAACTTGGAGGGATCTTAATTTTAATTCTAGATCTTATCTTGACACTTTTTGAAAAGACCATCAATATTCATTTCCAGATCTCATAATTATCATATCTTCAAATTGAAAACCAAGAGTTCTTCCCATTTTGCACTAAGAATTTACATAACTCATTAGATTATCAACAAAAGAAAAAAGAAAAATAATTTAGAATGAATTACAACTGAAATTTAATGAAATTTTCTATCAAATTTCAGAGAACACAATGGAGATAAATGAAGAGACAAGATTTGGAAAGAATAATGAACTCCTTGTATTTGATTTAACCTTCTTGAAGTTGTATACAATCAAAATGTCTATCCCAACTAGAAAATAACACATAGTAGACCAACTGTTGTTAACTTTACATATTCAAGTTGGAACAAAGTTACAACATGTATGAACTGACTTAGAATTTATAAAACTCATGTAATACCAATAATTCATACCTTCCTAAAGCCTTGGGAACTCACTTATATATTATGAGTTGCAACAAGCTTCATGTTTAGAGGGAAAAGGATAGGTATCCTTAAAACAACAAGGATTAAAAAGGATAGAATTGTCACCATCAAAACTTTGCATGAGAAGAAACAAAACTGTTGATCTTTTTCTTGGTTATAGAACGATCGCTTTATTGACTACTTTGTGGTGGGGCCAATTTGTAGTCTCTTGCACATTCACTATGCCTGATGATTGATTTTCCTCCTTTTTTTGTTACTCTAAAACTTGGGTGTTTGTTGCAGGTTGTTGATTAGCTATCATGTCATTAGTGTGAACAACTTGATCAAATATTGCAATTGTCTTATCTTTTTCTCTTTCATCAGTTTGAAAAACTTGATCAACTAACTACCTTTCATCTATGATTGTTTCTTTATCTGCACACACTTCTTGAGAAGCCACCTGTAGAAATTGTGCAGCTAAAGAATAATCTACCATCCACTTGTTGAAAATTGTGTCATCTGGCCAATTGTAGTTCAATATTTCTTTCTCTCTTTAAAATATCTTTCTTTGATTTCTTTAATTCAAAAAAGTCTTATTTGAAGAATCAAAAAATAATTGGGCTTGCACAATTTCTTCTGTGGTCCTAGAAAACCAAATATAATTCTCTTTGTTTACTACTTTATTCATTCTAATGCTTAATAGTTCCTTCAACTCATTCCCCCATTCTTCTTTGTCTTTTATACAACCTAGACCTTTTAAAACATGAGGAAAGACATAAAAATATTTGCTAAGATATTTTGAGAAATAAATTTTTATTCTTATTTTTAGTATATCTCTTTTATGATCAAAAGTCAGTAGACGATATGTTTGATCAAACAAATTCTCAACTTGATCATTAGAGTTGTCACTGACAGAGCAACACAGGGCAGTGATGGCATTATCTCTACTGATCTATTTATTCAAGATTGGTTTTCATGTAGCTTCATTATTATTCAATTCTTTCCATATGTCCACCAACCTTGACAATTCTAAGTGAAAAAGGGGCCAATTGACCCTATCTACCAAAAAAATTTGTATCCCTTATTTTGTTTTCATGATGGATGCCCAACTCCACATGCAATGACCATATATATTCTTTTTCTTCATTGAGCTCATCATTTGTGTAGAATTTTGGTTGTTGAGTTGTACTAGGAATTTCCACAATAGGACCAAAGTGTGGTAGTGGAATAGGGGATGCTGTAATTCTAAGCTGAATGGACTACCTACCCCTTCTCCTTTTTCCAAATCGCTTCTCCATACTTGCAATTGTGTTCTCTAGTTGATAAATTTTTCTTCTTCTTTCATCATAGAATTTCAAAACCTCAAATTTCTCATTCAGTTCTAGGAATTTTCTCTTGTCTTTGGTGGCTATTAATACCCCAAAATTAGTTACTTCCTTGTTCATCTGGGCTACCTATTCATTATCCACTTCATCCACTTTGAGGACCATTAAGCTCCTGGTATGTTTAGAATCTAAAATTTATTGGTCCCTTAAAATATCCTTTGTTTGAATGGACCACATAACCAAGGCTTTGTGATCCTCACTGTACTTTGCCCCTTTATGGGATTATTTTACTTCTTCCTCAGTTTTGAATTTTGTTTCATTTTCCTTCCTCACTGCATAGAAAATCATTGCATTAGCAATGTCCCATTCTAGTAGTATCATTACTCCCAAATATTTTAGTAGTTATCTTCCTCCTAAGGGAATTATTTGATTGAATTCTTGCATTAGTCTAGTGTTAACTTCCTCCTCTATGTCAGAGTCCTATCTAGTAGGATTCTTTTCTTTTACTTTCATACATTTTTCCTCAAAAGATTCAATGTTAATCCTCCACAAAAATTGGATGAACTCCCTAGTCTTTTCAACATTTTCATCATCCAAAAAATTCTTTTTTCCTTCTCCAAAATAGGATCAATCTCCTTCCCTTTGAAATCTTCTATAGCGAGGGCTAGGAGTGGCATTGGAGGCTCTTCAGGTGCTCCGTCCTCCATTTCTGATGTAGTTATCACAATATCAGTTTGACATCCCATTTATTTTAGTTGTTCCCTCAAAGACCTTCATTATCAATATGAATGTAGGTCTGTGAGGGGGATTACTCCTCAGCTCTAGATGAAGAACCTTGCTCTAATTTCTTCCTTTAAGTAGTTGGTGCTGAGGAGGGCTTTTTGAAAGTTGCCTCTCATACAAAGGAACAAGCTATATATTTACATTTCTAGCCACAACACATATTTCCTTCCTTTGCAAGATATATTTCCCTAGGCTTATTATTGCCTTGTTTGCTAGCCTTTTCTCAATCTCTATAGTCTGTCTAGGTGTGCTTATATCAAAATTTCCTTTTTCTCATTAAGGGTTTGCATGAACACAACACAATTTTCCATAAGTTTGTTAATATTATCTCCCCATTATTTAATATGAGCAAGGGGGTCATATTTATTATCTAATGCATTAATAAACTCTAGAACTATACTATACACTTTCCACTTTTTCTTTTTTACTTCTCGTTCTTGCAAAGAAAACTCATTTCTTATAATGTCCTCATGAAATTTAAAAAAATGCTCATAAGATTTAGCCTTGGTTCTATCCTTAAACATATCATAAAAACCTTTAGGGTCAATAAAACATGGATGAGACTGAGCTGAGCCATTTGGTATTTATCCTAAAACTTACCTAGATGTTTACATCCTCCTTTGGTGAGCACAAAATTGTGGATGACTGTGAAGTTTGGAAAATTATGCCTCTAGATCTACCTACCAGCTCATTTTCTTCTAGTCCTCCTATCTTCCAAAATAATTCTACAATCCCAACCTTCAGAGGCACTTGATAAGGAAGAGGATGACATTTCCCTAGAAACCATATACTCTAAAAATAGTGGATACAGAGTAAGGGATAATATCCCCCCAATTGTGGCTCACTTTCAGATCCTTGAGATGATCCTTAGGCCTAATCAACTCTAATAAGGGCTAGGGTATTTTGGGGTTATCTCTTGTTAACAAAATCCTTAGCTTTGAGGCAAAATGTCTAGCAAATTGAAAAAAACTAGCATCTATAACCTCTTAGGTCATGTCATCACTCCATAGCTAAATATGTAGCTTCTCCCCATCCTTCTCCAATTCTAGCTTCATCTCCTTAGAGAAAGTAGAAACTCCTTTACAAAAACACATATACATCAACAAAGAATACCAACAAAAGGGCTTCTCAACCTTGGTCTTACTGATGCTAATTAATCCATTATGGATTTATTCTATGAGATATGAAGGAAAATTGAAGATAGAACTCATATCATACTACAACATTTGATCAATAATGAATACTAGGAATCCTTAGATATGATCTTTCTCATCCAGACCAAAAATTATACAGAGAGAGAAGTAAAGTGCATGTCCCTTAGGGTTGAAATTATTTCCTTAACAATGGCTCAGGGGTGTGAGCTGTCACTAGTAGTAGATGCCCTATCCTTATAAAATGTTCTTGTAGTGGCCTTCCCCAAAGCTATACCCTCTAGGCATCATACCGTGCTTGCAGATCATCTAGTTCAGTTCTCTCTTTAATGCATGGTTAGGGTTTAACATGAAAACTTCCCTAATTGTTTCAGGTGTGACCCTAAAAAGTTTCTCTCCTGCATGATATTTTAAAGCCCTTAGTGCTGGATCATACCTGTTTGCTATTATTGTCTACAAATCATTTTCAAATAAAACACCAAGAACTATCAAATTTCCTCTACCAAATTGCCATACATTACTTAATAGATTGTCATGTTTTTGTTGGAAATATAAGACAAGAAAGGTTACTAAGAGGGGAGGGGTGAATCAGGAACCAATAAAACTTTATCTTACTTCACCAATTAATTCTTCATGTAATATTATGACCTAATTGCATGCATGAAATAATTAAATAAAATAAACATTCATAAAAAATTGACACAAGATATGGTGCCCCAGAAACCTTCCATTTAGAAAGTAAAACTGAGGTGGGGATGATACCCAAAAGCTTTAGTGTTGCAGTATAAAGTTAACCTATTAAGGCTTACAATTGACCACTTTTGGTGATCTACCCTATTATGAGCAATAAGGACTTTGAGGTCCACCTTTTAAAAGGATTTACAAATGTACAATGAAGTATGCACTCGGTTAAGAGATTTAGCAAAGACTGTTAAGTCTACCCTGTTAAAGGATTTGGTTGATGCACCTATTAGGATGAACCAGTATTTGATCTCTGTTCTGTAACTCTAATTTGTTGGTTGATATTCCTTGTATTAAATGATCACCTAACTATGATAGATAATACTTTGTTGTCCCTTATACTTCTTATAGCCTTCTTTAATTCACACTTTTGGGCATCATATTCTGTTCTCATATATAATTAGATATGATGCAATACATTACATATATACCAATCCAAATTACAACTTACTGGAGTTGGCTACAATACTGATTTCATCATAATCCACAAATTTGGCCCAACTATTGTAACTTAGGTTCTAAAGAAAAATTTAGTGATGTTCTGATACATGAAGAATGCTTTTAATGTTCAAAAATATTTGACATTTAGTTGAACTTGAAGCTTGGTCCATGCTAATCACTTCCAAGTAGTTTGAACTCAGTCAGCACTGTGTGACTCGGTAAACTTGGTAGCAACTAGATTACTAGGTTGACACTGCATGACTCAAGCAACACTAGATCCACTTTGTTAACTTTGAGAGCTTGGTAGATATTTTTGGACTTGGTTAACACTATAGAGCTTATTAACACTACAATCTTCTTCACTTCCACTAACTAGCTCGGTAGCCTCTATTATGCTCGATTTGCACTAAAATTTATCTTTGAAGCTTGGTAAACACTGTGTAGCTCAAAAAATACTATGTAGCTCAGAAAACACTCCAAAATGACTACTTAGCTTGGTTCAACTGAATCACTTGGTTAACATTGCAAACTGAATGATAAGCTCAGTAGCAACTATAGAGCTCGCTAGCAGTGTAACCAATATGACTAAGTGTTGAGTCATTGAAATAGACAAATTGACCTTAATGTCAACAATCCCCCCTTTGTCATTAGTGAAAAAACACTTACAATAAAAAAATGATCATTTAAAACTTCCTTTGCCATCATTTTGTGTCTTCAACTCAATTTTGACTTGCATCTGTTGTAGCTCGGTAACATACTTTGTTTTTCAAATATTTTTAGAATTTCTTTTGTAAAAGTATTTTTTTCTTATTCATACTACACTATTATTGCTCCCCCATACATATATCTTCCTTATATACATAGTATAGTTCTCCTCATATTATATACACTACTCCCCCTTTTTGACATAAATGCCAAAGTTGTATGATAACTCTATGTTAATATGAAAATGTGACAAGAATTCAGAATGTACCTTTAGAATAAGTACCATTGTCTTGTTCCAATTTTCCTATAGCACCTTGCTTGCATGCAATGCAATATGAACTTCTCCTGATAACTCCATCATGTGATCAACTATTGAGAAGTTGTTATCATGGATGAGTGCCTTTGCATGTGCAATATGTTTTTGAAATGCATCCATGTTTGGAAGAATCATGCCTTATATTTCAGCAAGTGTGGCCTTGATCCTAGCTTCTTCCTTTAATAATTTTTCCTTAGAGTTTTCAAATATCTAATTGTTGAATAATGTGCAAAACTATGGCTTGGGTCAAGTGACAACTGGTGTGCACTTGCCTTCATGTCTTCATCTATCTTGGATAATTTATCCTTGATATCATTGGTAAAGATAGATGTGTCACTTGAAAAATATGATACAATATTGTTAATAGATTTTTCTAGTGTACTAAGAATAGTAGCTAACTCTACTTGTTCTATTGCAATTCTTTCTACAACTTGTTCTAACACTTTGTTCTCAAACTTCCTTTCTGCTCTCTAAAGTAGATTCTCCTATCCATTCAAGTCTTCATTGAATTTGTGGAAAATATCTACTAATTGATCAAAAATAGGTTGTGTGCCATCAATCTCAATACTTAGAGCATCAAGAAATATGCTCTTTATGTCTACAAAAATTTGATTTTCTTTCTTCTTTTCTTCTTTAAGATTTTTCTTCATAGATCTCTTATTTAGTAATTCTCCCATGGTGTCCATTTGATCAGGAGTGAGGTAGAGATATCCTAATTTAGAATAAGTTCTATAGCTTCATCTAGATCAATTACTTCTACTTCTTTTTCCTTTTCCTTCAGAATGGTGGAAATAATTTGTTTTCCCTTGTCCAAGACTTCTATACTCAGTTGAGACTCTTCCTCAACTGTCATTGTACTAGCTAAATATATACTTGGAATAGAAGTATTTGTGGAAAATGGTGGAATAGAAAAAATGTTGAAACAACACTAAAAACATGAATACCTTGTTGCTGCTTGGTCAAGCTTAATGATGGAGGACCTTACTACTTGGTAGATGAAGTGTTAAGCACTTCTATCATTGTTACATTTAGCTAGATAGATTGAGAGCTTGGTTGGGTGCTTGTTATAGAAGTTATAACCATAAACAACTCAGTAGAAGCTATCTCCAATCCAGATTGCACTAAGGCTGTGCTCAGAGAGTGAGGAAATGAGGTCATGAATGCTATTGCAATCTTCTCTGCATCAGTCTCCTCAATACCTTGTATCTTTGGAAGACTTTGTGCAATAGCTTCATGTTCTTCTTCCACATCATCCAAATTGAGATCATCAATATTATCATCTTTTATTTCTATCTCCTTTTTCTCATCCTCATCATCTTTGTCATCAACATGCACAATAAAGTCACTAGGTTTATGCAACTTATAAATGTTTTTCCATGTAGTTGTTGCTGCCTTCACTACATATTCAATGTATTTTATCAATATCATACATGTGTTCATTTTGAGAGTGAACTTCTTCTCATTTTTCTTCAAGGATTCTTTGATCTCATTCTTACTAAGATTAGGCATGAGTTGTATCAAGGTTTTCTCGAAGATGTATTTTCCTAGCTTGGTCATAAGAGCATCCTCAATCTGTCTTTTCTCATCCTCATTCCTTGTCTCATATTTGAAAAAATTGAAGTTTTCCATGCCAACTCATTCTTCCATTTTCTTTAATCTTTCCTAAAGTGTATGTGTATCTCTTTTGAAGATTATCTGCTCAGCTTCATCTTCACCTAACTTCAATTTCTTCCTTGACTTGGCTACCCTTCTAGTGAATACATCAGGGGATGACTTGGCAGGTTTAGTTATGATAACCTTTCCTTTCTTCCTTAGAGGTTCTTCTTCCTCAGATTTTGCTTCTTCTTCTTCATCCTCTACATCATTTTCTTCAATATCATCACCTTTTCTCTCAATAAGCATTAGAGGGGAACCTAGTTGCTTAGTGCCTTTCAATATATTTTCTACTCTTTTCCTTACTTTATTGATTGCTTGAGGTAACTTAATCTCAAGCTCTATTCTTGTCTTAGTAAGTTCCAAAATATGTAGCTTTAGAATCCACAGGCTCATTCAGTAGAGCCTCTATGATATCCTTGGTGTCATCAATGTTAACCTCATACTCTAGAGGCTTAACCCATGCCACTCTAGGTGTGACTGCTTGAATGTATACTTTGTCACAGTCCACCATGAAACATATATCATCCTTGTAATATTCTACAAGCTTCTTAGGAATCTTAAATCTGTTATTCATCTTCTCTTTAAATGTTTCAAAGTAGTTATCCACGATACTTTCAAAAATTCCACCCATCTCTACTATATACTCATTAATCTGATACAAAACATGATTTTTGAACAAAGAAGAATAAACATGTTAAAATGGATATGAAATTATATGAATTATTCTTCAATCCTCTAATGCTCTCCATATTCTTGTTGAACTAGTTCAATAGTAACTCAGCAAGGTCGAAGGATAGGTTATTCTTCACAACCTTGTATGCGAGATTGACAGCTTCACATGACATATTGTTTAGTCTGATTGAATTGTGAATCTTATGTGCAATGATATGAATGCCAAACTTTAGTTCCATGTTATTTACACTACTAATATTCATTCCTCTTTTGTCCCACTTGAAAAGAGTTTGCTTTTGGCTCGGTCTAGGGTTTTGGTTGTCTTTTCTTTATTAAGCATTGGGAGCTCGGTGATTCTATGAATCAATTTCTTTGATATTTGAATAGGTTGCTCCAACCATAACTTCCCACAATGTACATGGATTAGAATATATCTCATACATTTGACTTGGAAGTCTCTTGGCATATGAGAGATATGCATTAAGCCCTTGGTTTCCAAATGTTGATGTTCAGGTTTCAATGCACCATCCACACATAATTCCCTGAATGCTTCATTCATTTCAAGGGTTCTAAGCTCTTGGATTAAGCAATGATAAAAATAATGAATGTCATGCACGAGTAATGCCTTAGGCATAATTTGTGATTGTACACTAGTAGGGTCAAGTACCTCTACAGTTGTTGGACTTAACTTGAAATTTGGTTCCTTGTAGTCGACTCCATGGACTAACATTTTAGAACCTTTCTTGTTTTTGCTGCTGGAAGATGCCATTGCTTGGTATAATTTCTAACAACTTGAGAATTATTCAACAACAAATACTCAAATTTCTTGGGGGCTTTGAATTTGCTCTTCTTAACTAGCTGTGGAAATTTGAGGTGGAACAATGCCTTTAATTTCTTCCATTTAACTAATTTCCACCTTTCAATCATCATTAATGTTTTGTACTTCATACTCGTTCGATGATAGTATGTCTTCCACTCAATTTAGTCTTTAATGCTCAGAATACATCTATAGCTTGGTAGAGTCACCATCACTCGGTAGGAACTACCAACTTGAGTCTGCAACAATATTTAACCCAACCTTGCTCGATAAGGTCTTGCAACCTGACCTTGCTTGGTAACGTCTCCTACTTTTTATTATGCTCTATGATCCTTGTGCATCTTGAATTTTGATTGGATTGTTCTACTTGTTTGATGGAACCAGTGTTAGATTTCTTCTTTCAAATCATAGCTTCAATGATCTCAATAGGGAACTAAGTTGAAGTGTTTGGACCACCCAACTCATTGACTTAGGTGTCATTCATTTCATGGTCTTGGTTTCAATTCTCCATAGATTTTTGTACCCATCTGATATTGTTATCTTTGACTTTCTTTTCATCTTCAATTCTCCCTATGTTCATATAGTTCTTGGCAAGATGTCCAAGTTCTGTACAAATAAAAAATCTTTTTTTGTAGTATCTCTTTTCCTCATATTATGTTTCACACAGTTTTCTCCAATGCGCCCAAATTCATCGCAGTAGTGACATATGCACCATGTATTGTAATCCCATTCAAATATTGCTTTCATAATTTATTTTTCTAGTTTCCACTACGTGTTTTTGCACTCTCAAGATTTAATCCTTGTTTCTTGAAATTGTGACATTTACCTTCAAGCTTAAGTTTCTGTTTACACTCACTTTCTCTATGACCATGCTTATTGCAACTGTAACACTTTCCATTGAATTTGATTTGCCATTTCTCCAACATTTGTTTGATGTATCTTACCACAATGACTGCAAGTAGGTCTTTAATTCTTTTGAGCTCCTTGCTGAGATGATTCACCTTCTTATGTGTATCCTTTTTTGGCTTTGGCTTTGTGTTTGTGATGACTTTTTTTATTTAATTGATTCATGCTTTCCTAATATTTCATCATTCTTTCATAGGTTTTCTTTTCAGTGTTGAGATCATTATGTGGTCTTTCATTCTATGATCTTAGATTCATAAGTTCTTCATTTGCAGTGGTGAGTTGATCAATGAAGTCTACTTGTTGAAGGGATAGTTATTGGATTTCATTGTTCTTTTCTTCCATCTCTTCTTTGGCTTTTTATTTTTCTTAGATGACTTCATATAATCTGATTGATTGAATTTCTTGTTCTCTTTTCAGCTTTCTGACTTCTGCTTGAAGACTAGAATTCTTTTCTAATAGATCTTTGATTGATTCATCAGCTTCATCTAAATTTCTTTTAGGATATATATCTTTAATTATTTCTTTAGAATAGATATTGTCATTCATTTGTACTGCAAGATTTTTCCTTCTTTTCAATGATTGAGAGAGTTGCTCTATTTCTTTCTTTAGTTTCCCAATGGCCAATTCAAGATCCTACTTTTCATTGTCAATAGCCTTATCTAGCATGCATACCTCAATTGCCTCTAATCTTTTCTCAAGTTACTAAACATCTGATGTGAGAACCTGAATAGCTATGACACCAATTGTTAGAAATATAAGGTAGGCAAGGTTACTAAGAGGGGAGAGGTGAGTCAGGAACCAATAAAACTTTATCTTACTTCACCAATTAATCCTTCATATAATATTCTAATCTAATTGCATGCATGAAAGAATGAAAGAAAATAAACATTCATAAAAAAATGATATGAGACATGGTAACCAATAAACCTTCTAGTTAGAAAGCAAAACTGGGGTGGAGATAATACCCACAAGCTTTAGTACTGTAGTATAAATTTAACCTATTAATGCTTACAATTGACCACTTTTGGTGATTTTTCCTATTAGGAGCAATAAGGATTGTAGGTCCACCTTGTAAAAGGATTTACAAACATACAATGAAGTATGCACTTAGTTAAGATATTTAGCAAATACTGTTAAGTCTACCTTGTTAAAGGATTTAGCTGATGCACCTGTTAGAATGGACCAGCGGATGATCTCTTATCAACAACTCTGATTTTTTGGTTGAGATTTGTTGTATTACAATGATCACCTGACTGTGATAGATAATGCTTTGTTGTCCCTTATACTACTTGTAGCCTTCTTCAATTTTCACTTCTTCTCATCATTTCTTTTCTCATACATACTTAGATATGATACAATACATTGCATATATACCAATCCAAATTACAACTTACTGAAGTAAGCTACAATACCAATTTCATCATAATCCACAAAGTCGGCCTAACTCTTGTGACTCAGGTTCTGAAGACAAACTCGGTGATGTTTTGATACAAAAAAAATACTATCAATGCTAAAAAATCTTTGGCACTCAGTTGAACTTGAAGCTTGATCCATACTAATCACTTCCAAGTAGCTTAAACTCGGTCAACACTGTGTGACTCGGTGAACTCTGAAAAACTCGGTAGCAATTGGATTACTAGGTTGATACTGCATGACTTGGTCAACACTCGATCCACTTTGTTAACTCTAAGAGCTCGATAGATATTTTTGGACTTGGTTAACACTAAAAAGCTCGGTTAACACTACAATCTTCTTCACTTCCACTGACTAGCTTGGTAGCCTCTACTATTCTCAATTTGCATTGAACTTTGTCACTGAAGCTTGGTAAACACTGTGTAGCTCGAAAACACTACAAACTGACTACTTAGCTTGGGAAGAACTGAATCACTTGGCTAACATTGAAAACTAAATGATAAGCTCAGTAGAAACTGTAGAGCTTGGTAGCAATGTAACCAATTTGACTAAGTGTTGAGTTGTTGATAGACAAATTGACCTTAATGTCAACAATTTCCTCTCTTAAAATGATATTTTAAACAACTCCAAACCACTAGTAAATGTCTCGACTTCCCTCAACCAATTTTCTTTATCTTAAAAATCCTCATTAACTAGCAATCTAGGGTTTTTGGGGACTAATTCTTTCCCTTTGACTGCATCATTAGTTGAAAAGGGCAACTACTCTAGAAAATTATCATGCACATTTCTCTATTGGTAGTCTACCTTTCTAGAAAAATCCCTTCATGGAGGCATCTTATTAACCTAATGAGACTGGAATTTCTCAAACAATTAGAAGTTTCAAGTACTTACCCACAAATTTCTTTCTTCAACTAAGCACTCTATTCGCAACAATTCACTATGTGAGAAAACAAATTGTGAGCTCTAGTTCTCTACGCTTCAAATCTCTTTCACTTTGTAATTGGTTATGAATTGAATTGGAAATTTTATTTAGATTTCCTTCGTACAAATTTTTTTTGATACACCATTAATGCAAAACAATCAAAAAGTGTATGTTACATCAAAGTACATCAAAGTTTTAAAATTGGTCATTGATTTGGGCATGATTAGACGGTCTTGTATTGAACTCCAACAACTGCATCACCTTTTTGGAAAGTTGGACATGTGTTAAGACCTTGTATTCTCACTTTGGCTAAAACTCGATCACTTTTGTTATGCAAGAATACGACCACCATTGATTCGTTCACATCCTACGATCATGAAAGATTTGAGTTGTCGCTATATTCCTTTTGAAACTTGGGCACACTAAGACAGACGTCACCTCCTCATAGTCTCAATTGGACTAATGATCTTGCATCTTCGATATATGACAATACGAATGCCTTTGATCTTTCATTAAATGATGGTCAAGATTTTTTGCCTACGACTATATGCAAACTGTGGCCCAGTTGGACACATAGCGAGTTCTCACATTCTCACTTTGGTTAAACTTTAAACAACTTTATATTGCGAGAATATGACAACCATCGATCAAATGAATATCTAACATCTTTAAGAGAATAATGTCTTTTGTTACAGTCAACACATACGACAAATCAAAACACGCCACCTAGTACTACTCGCTAACAATAAGCTTTGGGAACTCAAAATTCAGTCTGCTCACATAGATTCCATTTGTCAACATGTTGCAACCTCACTTTGGTTAAAACTTGAGTACTTCTATTTTGCAAGATTACGATGATCTTCAATCTTCATCTGAATCCTCAGCTGGGGAGATGCTCATTTTTATACTTGTTTGAATGCAAGAAGGGACCCACAAGGACAAGTGTCAATTTGTTGTAGCTTCTCTCTTTTAAAAAAATGAACATTTCTACTTTGCGAGGATGTGACATTTGTTGATCTAAAAGGATATCAATGGTTGTAATAAAAGAATTAACTTCTGCACTTCCTTAGGTCCCACAGGACAGGTGTCATGTCGTCACAATCTCAGTTCAGTTAAACACTTCACATCTTGAAACTATGAGAATACGACGATTGTGGATCTAGGAAGAGATCAACGGTTAGAAGAGTAACTCACTCATAGGGTTTCAAACAAGGAAAAATAACACGTAAGCTATCCAAAACACGACCTTGGGTTAAGGATGAGCTACAAGCTAGGGAAAAATAAAAAATTCCATGAAAGAATTTAAAAATATTGTAGAAAAAACCTTAAAATAAGATTTTTTTGAAAGCTATTAAGACTTTTTCAAATCTCCTGCCTTAATTCAAATGTGTGATCAATTTTAACAATTTCAAAAGGAACATAGGGTACGACTGATTGTAGGGCATACCAATTAAGGATTTTGTAGGGCACGATTAATCACGAAGAACACAAAATCTAATTGCTTTATGTAAAACCTTGGATTTTCATAATGAATTTTACAGATTTCTCTTAGGTGAAAAACTAAGAAAACAAAAGGTTTTTCTCTTCAGATCTATTAGGATACTACTCACCTTATTAGGAGCAACCCAATTAAGGGATTTTTCTTGCTAATATGCTAAAATAAAAACTAATACATTTTGGCAAATATGTGACTACATGACTGAAAATTTTAGTCATGCCACTAAAACATTTAGTCAAGTGACTAAAATTGATCATATTCTACTATTTCTTTATAATTTACAACTATTGGTGACTAAATAAGTGACTATTTTAATCACCTGGAGTAATCACAAGATCAACCAAATAAAAGCGATTAGATAAAATACCAAATAAATGACTAAATATATGATTGAAAAATTAGACACCAATAATTACAAATATACATCAAAGACCAAAAGTATTAGAAAATAGAATCAAAATTTCAGTTTAAATAATTAGAAAACTTGTTCTTGCTAATATGCTAAAATAAACACTAGTACATTTTGGCAAATATGTGACTACATGACTAAAATTTTTAGTCATGCCACTAAAACATTTAGTCAAGTGACTTAAATTGATCACATTCTACTATTTCTTTATAATTTACAACTATTGGTGACTAAATAAGTGACTATTTTAATCACTTGGGGTAATCACAAGATCAATCAAATAAAAAGCGATTAAATAAAATACCAAATAAATGACTAAATAGATGATTGAAAAATTAGACACCAATAATTACAAAGATACATCAAAAACCAAAAGTATTAGAAAATAGAATCAAAATTTAAGTTTAAATAATTAGAAAACTTGTTCTAGTTTAGATAAATTATTAAAAATGTCAAGCTTAGAATAGTTACCTATTGAACCTATATAAGCTCCTTGCCAAAGCTATTATAATTATAATTATAAACTAAAAACACTCAAAACAAAGAAAGATAACACCAATCTCTATAGAATATAGATCATGTAAATATATTATTTATTATAATTCTTAATCAATTAAAACTTTAAATTATTTGATTAAAAATAAGAATCAAATAATTAAAATTTAGAATAGAATGAACCTTATTTTAATTACTACTAATATAAAATTGATTGACATAAAAATGAAACTTTTAGCAGTAAGTTATGGCCAAAGTAATCTTTTGTTTTGGCGGATTTGGCGAGTTAAGGAATTTTGAGATTTAATGTAGTAAAAATAATATCTCATCTTCTTGTGTTGAAGGATTTAGTAGTGTTTTGTTTTTGGTGAGCAAAGATTGAACATTAGGTAATATTTTAGCTTCCCACTCATGGATTGAAGGGTTTTTGGTGTTTTAGAGATAGCTTCATTCAAGAAGGAAAGAAAATTCAAGGAAGGATTTGTAGCAAAGATTTCACTCAAGCTTCATTCTATCAAATAGGTTGACCAAGGGCTTGGAACACCATTTCTAACCAAAATATATCCACGGTTGAAATTTTAAGCCATTTGGTGGAGATTTGCAATGGTTTGGGCAAAAACATGAAAATTACTCAAAATACACTAAAAATGGCAAGTTGCAACTTAGCAACTTTATAAATTTTAGACAAAAGTTATCAAATCGAGAAAGTGGAGCATGAAGGAAGTTGGTAACTATTTGAAAATATATAAAGCATGAAAATACTCATGTAAAGAGGTTCCAAGCAGTTTCAAGAAGTTTCATAGTTTGAGCAAGTTTTGCCATGTTTATTGAGTGTGTCGTACATATTTCTTGAGTATTTCTGATTATAGACTGTGTAAATGGATTAGGTTATTTCATTCTAGAATTTTACATGTCACTTCCTTCCTTCTTTTCATTGTAGAACAATAGATAATAGTGTTTGTACATACTTCCATAGTTTTTGGTTTTTCTTTTCTTAGTAAGGGCATTGAATCCATTTGTAGATTAGTCTTGCTTATCCACAGTCATAGCCTTCCATGGCCTATTGGAAAGAGAAATACTTGTATATTAGTGACTTTAATAACTTCTTGAAGCACCAAAATCAATCTTGGAATATTTTTTATTGAAATCATGGCTGATCACGATTGGTGAGCCACTGAAACAAAGCATGCAAACAAAAGTTCAAACATAGATTCATGTCCATGTGGTTGCCTATAAAGGGTGTGAATGTGTGGAAATATAGGAGGAAGGGAAATGGAGGTGATTTAAACATTTAAAGACCCATGCAAGTATTGGCACGTGAATCCAATAAGAAAACTCACGAACAACAAGAAAAACAAGGTTTTGAGAGGGTTTTTAGAGTTAGATATAAAATCGGTAAAACCCAGATGTTGAAATGAGGAATTGTTTAAAAATTACAGATGGGTACTAAAAAATTAACAAAAAGTATCTTGTTTAGGTCCATTTTGAGAAAAGAGCACAAAATCAGTTTTTGCTGATTTCGTTTACTAACCTGTTTACATAGTACAAACAAAAAAGGGTTAAGGAGCCAAGAATGGTCCAAGCCCATCGAGGGGGATGATGAAAAGAGGTGTTTGAAGTCTATTTGAGAAGTTGGTTATCTGATTTAGTGAAGATCCTATAGCAGTGGAAGTAAGGGTTCTTTGAAGGATAAAGTGCTTTGGAGGAACAACACGAGAATAGGAAGAGTTCTTGGTTGGGTGAGTTGCCCTTGACCTAGGAGGTAAGGAACTCATTCTTGTAAGCACTGGGAAGGCTCTACAAACTCTAACCTTTGAAAGGTTGAGACATTCCATTGGAGAGGTCATTGGATCAATTGGAGGCAAGCACAAATTCTACTTGCATCACCATGGCTTAAACAATTAGTTCTAAAAATAAATACCTGTGGTGTTTGCAAATTACCTTTCCTTATCATGAGATATTCTCCATTTATCTCAGGTTATACTGCAAGTATCTTTGGTTCTTTCTTTTCCTCTTCGTGTATCAAATTAGCTCTTCTATCTCCACCTTGATCTGATCCAATCCATTTGGGACGCCTAACTGATTCATGTCCTACTTCATTACAATAAGAGCATATTCTTGATAACGTGTAACTTCCTCTTCCTCCTCTATATATGCCACCTCTATGTGTGTGCCATCCTCTTTGGTCTGATGTAGAACTCTTATCTTTGTCATTATTACCTTGTGAATCAGCTGCTCCTCTTTCACATCTTCCTCATATAAATGATCCACCTCTATTTCTTTGCCTCTCATTCTTCCTTTTCAACTTCTCTTCTCTAACTGCAAGTTGGAAACATTCTCTAAGGGTTCTTGGCATAATCAAACCAATCTCATCACGAATGTTGTATCTTAATCCACTAATGTACCTAGAAACCTTCTCTTCATCTTCCACTCCTCTTATGATGCTCAAAATATGAAATTTCTCAGTATAATTCATAACATCCCTATCTCTTTTCTTCAAGGTATTCCTCCTCATCTTTATTTGGATTGCCAAATCTGATGGTAAGAATTGGTTCTAAACCATGGTCTTCATTCTTTTCCAATTTGATATCATGTTCAAGCCTCTTTCCATTCTATCATTATGTATGCTAGTCTACCATGTAAGGGTTGTACCCCTTAACTTTTCCTTTACTATTTTTACCTTCTTGTCTTCATCTATGTTTTCTAGATCAAAATAGTTCTCTAGTGCTTCTAACCATCCTAGCACCTCTTCACTCTCCATCTTTTCTTGATATATTGGTAAATTTGTATTTCTCTTTGTACCAATAACTTGTATTTCATTGATAAATTTGATAAACGTTCTTTCTTTAGGGTCCTCTTCATCTTAATGGTCATCATGTCTTGTCTCCTCTTGGAAATGCTATTCTTCTTCATTGTTGTCTTTATAAACCTCTCCTCTCCTAGGTTCTCTTCTTTCCTTCTCCAAGACTTCTATTATTTGCAAAAAATGAAGTTTCTCCCTTATCATTTGTCTTTCTTCTCTTTCCTTGGTGGCCTCTAATTCCCTCTTTTCTCTTTCCTTCTATTCAATTGCATCCCTTAACTCTCTTATCTCCCTTGCTATTTGATTATTTGGTTCCATGTTTGAAACTTGTGACTTCCTCTTCAAAGATCTACTTATTGAAGCTATGATACCACCTAATGTAAAGATAACATAGTTGAATGAAATGGGCTCTCAAGATGATATGTATTTGTGAGAAAAATGCAAGGACTTGCAATAATTCCCAAATGTGAATAATAGCCTACTTATGGCTCCAAGGGGTCAAAATTCAAATGATCACTTATCCAATGCCCCAAATGATTTGAATTACTTTTTTGTGCATATATTGAAGTATTGCAACAGGTTTTAGGCCTCTAGGTAGGGGTTTTATCCTTAAACTGCAAATTGCTCCTTGTAGGTGTAGTTTGGTTCAAATTAATATTGTTGGGACTATTTCTTGTCATTTTCTCACAACTTATTAATTTTTTAATTTTTTTTTTTTAAAATTACATTTTGACACCCATTTCATCCTAATATATCATATCAAATGATTAGGTACTCTTGTTTTGGAGCATACCTCGTTGTTCTCACACGTAGCACTATTTTAAGGGGAACACGGGTACTTTTAAAATGGAATTACTCCAAATATATATTACCAAACCTTGTGGCTTTGTACAATATTGTATTTTCTCCCAAATGAAAGGATTTCACAATCAATTTCAACCCAAAATACCAATTTGTATGAAAATCCCAAATGCCTCACCAAAATGTGTATGAAAACCCCAGAAATTACACATTCTAAAATTTGACATAAAAAAAAGTAACTCAACATAATCTCTTTCTAGATAGGTTTCATAAATTACTCAATCTATTTTTTACACTAAAAATGCTCTTAAACTGCAAGTAATGTGACTAATCAGGATGACAATTAATAGGATTTGAATACAAAACACCATAATACTCCTTTATCTTTGTTCCATATAAAATACAATTCTTTATTGATGGAAAATGTCCTCCTTTTCTACCATCTTTATCACAATTATCATTATTACATAGAATATTACATTCCAAAACACTTGATTGTCATTTTTTGGCAAAAAAATATGTAACAATTAGAGGTGTAATTGCATTGACAATCTGGTCAAGATAAGCAAAAATAGAAGAGTAAGAGGTATTCTTAGTTTGAGGAAACCTAATATGGGTCTATGCAAAAATTGTCAAATTGGAAAGATGGGAAAGACTAGTTTCAAAAGCAAGAACTATTATTCAGAAGAAGTCTTGGAGATGGTTCATACAAACCTTTGTGAACCTATATTAGAGTTATGACTTGTCCAAATACATGGTTGTCAATGATCATCAAGGACCTTTGAATAAGTGTCATCTCTTATTTACTCTTTCATGATGTATGCGAATCACCGTACTTGCATAAAAAGTTGATGCTTACATCCACTTGCCATAGTGAGCTCCATGATTAAAAAAGTTCATCATAAAGACATCAATTTTCCACAATCTATCATATGGTAAGCTGCAATTTCTAGAAATGATTGTGTTAGAATATTTTGTATCAACATTTCCAATCACACTTTGTGATCCATCATTAGGATAGAAGATAGCTAAAGGATAAATCGATAAACCAATATATTTATTGATTTCAGCTTTCTTCTATCCCGTTGATGTTTCTTGATTTATCCTTCGACTCTCTTCTATCTCGATGATGGATCACAAAGTGCAATCCAAAACGTTGATGCAAAAAATTGTAACAAAATCATGTCGAAAAATTGCAGCTTACTAAAAGTTCATCATCCTCATCCTATCTATGCCTATCCACTCATTAGCCATATGTTTCTCTATCACCTTTGAACTTCATTCATCTTTCCCACCTATCCTCTTATACTAGTTGTCAAACTAATTGTTCGAGTACCTCAACACATCAAAAACATGGATCCTTCAGTGTGTCATTTGTTGCCTGAATATCAACATGAGTTAGTCAATTATCATATGGTATAAAGTCAACCATCATA
The DNA here is from genome assembly GCA_028749045.1 of Cupressus sempervirens. Lineage (NCBI taxonomy): Eukaryota > Viridiplantae > Streptophyta > Pinopsida > Cupressales > Cupressaceae > Cupressus > Cupressus sempervirens. The sequence goes on from CM053791.1 coordinate 413,665,284, forward strand.
GCCAAACCCTAATTGAACTATAACTCTTATTTCATAATTTTAACTTTTCTGTAAATATTAATTTAAGATTAGTTAGGTTTATATTTAGAGATGGCATTGAAGGATTAGGGTTGGAGAAAGATTAGATTAGAAATAAAAGTAGTGAGTGTAGATTTAGGGTTAAGGGTAGGGCTATGATTAGGATTAGAGATGTGATTAAGGTAGGGCTATGATTAGAATTAGAGATGTGATTAAGGTAGGGGTAGGATATGTAGGAAGTCAACCATCACATCATTCATCTCATAATACACTAAAGCATTAACAAATCTACCCTTAGGTCCATATAAAAAACCACATAGATAATCATATATGATGACCAATGACATATCAACACCATCTAAATTGTAAATCTATCTACAATCATAACATCATATGTAATCCATCACATAGGAATCCATAGTATATGCATATATAAAAAATCACTCTAGAACAATGAACATCATATAGATGAATTATCCCAAAAATAACAAGTGCAGAATATAACAATATCAAATAAATATAAGAACTACTAAAAGCCTACAAAATAATCATATGTCCAGCATAAGGATGAAAAAGTATTGAATAGCTATGATGTGCTACTACCCCCCATCCCTTGTACTAGTCAATCTTGCGGTTGAGCCCCAAACAGTCCTCCTGACCCTGGTGGTTCTACTCCTGACCTTCGTGGTCATGATGTTGCTGGTCCCTGCATGAAACCCATCCAGTTGTGCTTGTGGCTGCCCCAATGGCCTGATCTGTGGTACAGAAAGCATTGGCCAGACAGCTAGCTTCTGACTAGAAACCCGTCCAACACTTGCTCCTCCCTGTTCTCCATCATTCAGGACATTTTTAGGTGTCTATAATAGCAAATCAAAAAACAAAAATAGTACTCAAGATAAGGCTGGAGAGCTTACTATGTGCCTATTTAATGCCGATTCCACTATTGTGTTCATGGCAATACCTTCACACTCTCTAAACACATCATCATCAAAACAGAAAATATTAGGCACCCTAGAGAAACTAGAAACCAACCACAAAAATTCCTTATGATTAAGGTGCATCAGGAATTTCATTCAACGCTGTGCTAGAAAATGCAGAATGAAGAAGAGCAGTACAAAGCATATTTTTGCATCAAAAGAGATAAGTCTATAGCCATCTGATTTCGGAGGTTTCTTAGCCAAATGAAAAATGAACTGATGGGGCGTAGAACACCAAGAATGTTCAATAACCGGGTTTGTGAATGAACACATGTTGCTAGCAAACAAGGTTTTGAACCCATGTACCTGCCTTGAACTTTCTGACTTTTACCAACAGCTTTTCCCACTTTGTCAAAATGATGTTTGTTTTGTGTTGCCTATCACAAGAAGGCATTTGTAAGATACTTGTTCTTCTTCTTGCCAACTACAATGACTTATACCATATTCAAAAGGCACATCAATATTACCTCTCTTGATTAAAATCATTTAAAAAAAACTGGCATTATATATAAAAGAAAACGTCTCTTAGTGTATAGGGTAATGAAATCAATCACATCGACAACACTGAAAAGAATATTGACACACTAGAAGCGATTTTGATGGAAATTACCTGGTGCTGGAACTCATCCTTACACATCTCCAGTTCCATTTCCGCATCTTCATTCCATGCCGAATCTGGCTGATAAGGGGAAATTGAAGTGTCTAATAAGAAAATTCTTGTGGAAACTAAAAGCCTCAAGGCAAGTAACTTTCAAGCATGAAATGCTACAAAAACTTCCATACACAATGATAGAGATACCATTAAATTAGAAAAAATACCTGTGTTTCTTGATACAGTCCAGAGTATTGGAGTTCCATTATAATTCTTTTGTCCAGGTTCATTTCTTGGTATGGGGTGTCATTCGCAGCAATTCTTGAAATTAATCCAGAAGTTTGAAAACCGGATTCCCATTCTCCCTCATTCTTTTGCCCGCCTAGTGCATGTCGTTCATCCAAGCCTCTACACTCTGCATTAAAACCTAAAATCTCTTGAGCGCACAACAATATAATAATTCCTCAAATCAGCACTATAAATAGGCAAAAATAACTCTGGTAATGACAATAATACATCATATGATGCTTCCAATTTTTCATCTCACCTTCAGGCTCTATCTCTAATTCCACTTTCCCTGCATTTTTGGTATCGGTTTCAATCTGATTGCAATGAAAGTAGACATCTCGTGGTCCATCACACATATCTCTGTTTGGTTCCTGGGAATCTCCTTCCTCTATACAACCTGAAAACAAATTCGAAGCAACTGGAAGCTTACTCCAGGTATGCTTTACCTGGCAAGGGAGAAACTATATATCAAAAGATAGCAATAACAAAATTTAGGAAAAAAAAATGATCCTTACAAGAAAATCAATACTAACAAATCAAAGGCACTTGGAAGCCTGCAAAACCTCTACAGCTATACCACATTCAGCAGGCGCTTTTGAAACTTAGAAAATAACATTTAATGCAGTAAATAAGTCATTTTGGAGTTTTTAAAAGTCTGCAAAAACTCAGAATCTCGAGTATAATAAAAACAAAGGCACTCAATGAATGAAAGTAAGTAGTCTTGCACCTCTCCAGTTCGGCTAATGCCAGTTGTCAGAATTGCAGGTTCATCCTCAATCTCTCTCTTCTGCATCAACTAAACCACATGTTTCAAGGACATAACCTCAAACAAAAATCCACTTTAAAAAAATTATATAGTTACATTATTTTCCAGAATAGAATCCTTGAATATATTTATCGGCAGCAGTCATGAGAGGTAAAGCTGTTACCAGGTCCTCAAACAAGGCTTGATCGTTTTGAAAGAATCGCCTTTTTTGCTCGCAAAAGAGTTCTGAAGATGGATCCTCTGCATGTAACGGTGTACCCCTCCTGGGAAAATTTGATACATCTGGGCCAGCAGAGGGCATTTCAAACCTCTGTTTTCTTGCCATTTTTCTCTGGTCTGTTCAAGAACTCAGTATCCTCAAACTTATATATACACCTCATAAATTCAGAGATTGAACACCAAGCAAGTAGGTACCGTAGTTTTACAGCTAGGGCTTCATTCAAGGAAACATTTGACTAAATCATTTAATTATATATTCTCTACATCAAAGGAAACATCTGACTAAAGGATTTAAGTAAATCTAGTCCACATCATAATAATCAATTTGAAAGATGCCGAGTACTGAAACATTGGCTCATATGTTTCTCTATGCAGAGGATTTTATAAAAATGTATCCCAAGGGCTAAAGACAACAAGTGTAGTTCTAAGATAGATTTTTCAGTCTATCAAAAAATATGAATCTTATGGATAAGACTGCCTAAATATGTTATCCTGGAAGCATTTAAAAAGTCCTCAGGAAAATGCACACAAACACAAATGCAAAAGGATAAAAAATAATTAATTAGCTGTAATAAAAAATCATGATACTTAAAGCATACACGAAAAGAAATGAAAGACAGGCACCCCATCACTCACAGTTTCTTTATGGGTAAATGTATAAAGAAAGACATACCAAATAAGTGCCACCAATCATTTCATTGGAATTGTTGCCATTTATAGAAAATTTCTCCTAATTAGAAGGCAGATCTGTCAAACAAACACAAGAACAACATATATCTTCCCAATCTTAAATAAAAATAACAGAAATAAAATACTAGAATATGCCCCTTCCCACCCTTTTCCATTTCAGAGATTTAGGAAAACAAAGGCCCATTTCACATGCTTGTAAGCCAACATCTAAAACTAAACAATTCAAAGATTTGCAGCAAGTCACCCTATATCTCAATACTGACACTTTGGATGAAGCATAAATGGGCATCATTGAGACAGAAGGTGGATGTTTTTCTACCCAATAGGAGTCAAAGATATCTGAAACTCACCACAACAAAGAATACAACTCTTTGGCATATAACTTTTGATCGACTAAAACGGCAAAGTTGTACAAAAGTTGTAGATATGTACCAAGTATAAACATCATAGGCACAAAAATATTTTTATCAAAATTACAACTCTGCCAGCAACTTAATATGCAATAACCAAGATCTGAGCAACAAACGAGTAGCTAATTAGCTTAAAGAATTAAAAGGAATCACTAAGTAAGATCCCTTCATAAACAATGCTAGCTGCTAAAGTTCCTACCTAAACAAAGTGGTAAACACCAAAATAAACTAACAATAATCAGTTATATTAAAAAAACTACTGCATAAAGCACAGTCAATGACTAAAACATAATAGATATTTTCAATAATCTTAAAAAACCAAAGATAATTCATCAAAATTGTGAACTGCTCCATCCACTGAGAGTGGTAAGTAATAGACAAGAATCAAGATCAATAATAAATAACAGACAAAATCAATAATAATAAAATCAACTCATAAAACTGAGAAACGCTAGTTTACTAACTTCCCTTTTAACAAACAGGAGTTAGGAGCAATTGTCACCAAGGAAAACAGAATAATTACAATACCTGTCTAATACTGAGAATTGCTTTACAAGATAAAAGCATTTAGTACTGTCGGCGAAATTCAAGCTCATATAAACACAGAAACAGATACATCAATCCTATATGCATACAAATTCAATATCAAAGATATTAAACACAATCAAGAAGTATGCGCTTGAAACAGCTATAAGAAAACAGATGAATAACATCTTAAAGATATTAAAGCCAACTAAGGCATTCTTACGCAGCCTATTACCATGCATAAGAAAACCTTATAGGGTAAGAAAACAGATTAATGACATCTTAAAGATATTAAAGCCAACTAAGGCATCCTTACGCAGCCTATTACCATGCATAAGAAAACCTTATAGGGTTTAACATAATGGTTAGTATGGCGTCTCAAGGAAACAGAATAATAACAACACTGTTCTAGAAAATGCAAGCAATTAATACGACTAAATTCAAGCTGATCAAAACTTTAAAACAACTCAACTATCCATTTCAGCATGAAATACCAATCCAAAAATTATGAGATGGAGCAACAGTTTAAGGAAGCATATAGATTCAGAAACAATAAAAGAAAACAGTTGGGCTTCACGGTATGTGCATCTTATGTTTGTCACGATAAGAAAAGAGAATAATAAGTATAACCTAAACTAGCAGGCAATTCTTTTGGAAGATTAAAAAAAGGGGTAAAACCAGCATATACCAAAACTCAATCTCATCAAAATCAATCGACAAGTACACATACTTTAATCATACAAATGACCATAACAAAGACAATCAAGATTCAAAACTATGACCTCCAGCAACCTCTACCAGCTGTATAAAGCATCTGCATTTACAAAGACAATTAACAGAGGAATGTAGATGTATATAATCTTAGATGCAATAGAATCGTGTTATATATTTCTTAAGTATTAATTGAACAGAAGAATTGATCAATATAGATGAATGGAACAACAGCTTAGTTGAACACTTCAATTGTCTAATTTCATGTACTGTCATTTTGTCAATCTTTTCTTTACGTTTCACTACCAGGGTTACATTAGAAATTGAACAGATGAAGTCATAAGTCATTTCATCTAAATGACTTGACATCTGAGCTCATAAATCATTAAGTTACTTAACATCTGAATTGATGAGTCATTTCACCTAAGTATGCAAAGTTTAGATAAATGGAATAACACCTTCACAAAACAATATCCTACTGTCCAATTTCATGTATATTGCATTTTGCTACATTTCCATACATTTCATTACCCGGACGAGATTATTAACAGAAAGATCAAGGTTGAAGATAAAGGGTAATTATTTTATACTTTTTATTTAGACTAGAGATTGAACAGATGAACTGATGAGTCATTTCATGTAAGTATGAACATTTTGGATTAATGGAACAAAAGCTTCATTAAACACTTTGCTCTTCATTCCCAGACCTAAATCGATATCAGAATAAAATTGGAGAACAATTGAAGAGTTCAAAATTATATGGTCAATTTTAACCACATAAAATCTTATTTTTGAATGTCTTTAAAAATTGCAATATGCAATATGCTATATGCAATCTCTAATTTTGTTTTGAAGCAAAGCATATTCCAAGTAAGTTGCAGATCTATTTATGGAAAAAAGAAATTCAGGTAATCGTCCCTTTCCGGAGATACCGGCAGAGTCTCCTAATCGCTCTGTGTACCCTGTTCAGATAATAACTACTCTGTTCCCTTTTGGTTTTACCATAAACTCGATAATTTCTTGAACAATTTGCTACAACTTTATCTCCTTTTGAGTCTTTGAAAGTATATTTCTTTCAACTTGGGTTGCAGATAAAATGTCGGGATACAATCGCCAGGAAGAGGCACCGTGTCTCGCATGTAAGGTCACAGATGTTTCTGGAGGACATTGCATCTGCAAAACTCACGCAAGATATGTAACAACCCGCGTGACCTAACCAACAAAACCTATGTCCATTTTCCATTTCCTCCATTTTGTAGCCCTTTCCTGGAAGGGCAGTACGCCCAGGATGCCAATGTCCGTTCTTTTGCCCGGTTTTTTCTGTGCTCGGGAGACTTGCAACAATCCGCGTGCCCTACAAAAACTAATGTTGATTTCTCCGCATTTTACAGTCCATGACTCCACGGTTGAGAGGGTAGTCTGCCCTAGTGCTAACTGAAAGGACAGTGTCGAGCTTTTTTTGCTCGGGCAAGACACGTGCCCTAACTAACAAAATTATGCCCTAACTGTGAAAATGTTGTGCGAAAGAAATATCATGCCGATTTCTTTTCGGATCGCGCCCATTTCGAATTATGGTCAACCAGATCGTCGCTTGAGTTCATCTTACAGGGATTCCCGTGCAGGTTTTCATAATGGCCTTTGAGACTTCATATAGCAATTTAGATTGGAGCGATATATACATATATCTATATATAGGATGGCTTAATATGCTCTTGGTTGAATTGACACTCGACCTTAGTGTCCTCAAGTCAAATAGAAGTTTGATCGCATTCTTTTTTTTTCAAAAAATAAATTCCACATTATTATATATACATTAGAATTTCTTGAACAAATCTATATGGGTATTGGTAAAATATGAAAATTTCTGAATATTGAAAAAGTATATAAATTCATTCTAGATTTATCAAAGACTTAAAAAATGATTCGCACATGACTTACTTTGTTTATTAAAGATGTTTTGGTAATTAAGATTATCAATATTTTGATATGAATACCTTAAAAATATCTTCAGATCCTGGTTGTACTTGTCCAAATATCCAGAAAAATCAAAAGATTATGCCACCTGTCCTTGCTATTCCTAATGAAGCTCCAATAAACCGTAGACACCTTGTTGAAGTATAAATGTGTTGCGTGAATTCACCTTGATAAAATGACTAAAACACACTTTCTGACAAAGGGGAGCTTGTATGTCTCTTCAAAGCTAGTATTCAGAATTCAGCCCAGAGCTTAAAATAGCAGTAGTCGAATTATTGATGAGATAATGAGATATGGAAGAAGTCTAGTTGTTATATAATAGCTTCTCCAAAAAATAACTTAATCTTAGCCTTTCATTAGTTACCAATTAAATCTAATGCTCCACATTAAAAATTGAAAGTTAAGCCAATAGAATTGATGGAAACACACATCCCTTAGACCCTATTTGCATATAATTACTATAATAATTAAAGTATATTTAAAAAGGAACAAGTGCCTATATTAGGGGTCATTTAAGTTGCATAAAAAGAAGTGCCAACAATATAAATAGAACATTGCAACTCAAAGACCCCATTCTTCTGGAATAATGCATATAGAGGTTATAAATAAATAAACTTTGTTCTAACTTCGATTTTCTTAAGATTTCATTCTTCTTGTTGGAAATTTAAAATTAGATGATTGAAGGTGGTAGATAATATACCTAGTAAGATATTTTTATAATTTGTAAGATTACTTTTACTTCATTTCGAAAATGTACCCACTAATATTTTTAAACAAATAATAAGAATTAACTTTAATTTTAATTACTAAAAAAATTAATCTTAACCAAATTAATTTAATTTATGTTAAAATTATAAAACACAAATATATTCAAACTATTAAATATTTAAGGAAAAAACTATTTTTATTATTATAAAAATTTAAAGGTTCAAAATAAACTTTCGTAGTTCAATTAAATCGAAAAACATACTATATGCATATATGTGTGTATTCACCATGTATATGCATACACACACACATACTTGTGTGTATATGTATGTATGTATGTGTATTATGTATATTTACATAAACAAATATGTGTATGAATGTTGATTGTATTATGAGGATTCTAGATTTTATACGAAATACTACTACTTCATAATGAATCATATATATGTGCATGTGCACGCGCGCGCGCACACACACACATAGATATGTATATATACATGTGTATACATACATGCATGAACACACATATAGGTATAAAAAAATGTGCATATGTATACACATGTACATATGGATATATGCATATTATAACTAAAATATTGTATCTAAAATTTATTATATTTGCAAAAATGACATCATTTTCAAGTGATTATTTCTCAAAGAGAATTAATTCTCATCTTTAATTTCTTTTATCTATATTAAAAAACCATCAATATAGTAAATTATAACTATTTTGATTTCTATCTAAGTAAAAGTTGTTCATATATATGAAAGATATTTTCATAAGCTAATTCAATTACGTGCACTCTAACATGCTTTAACTTCCCTTCCATATGCATGTAGGTATATTGAAAGGCAACACAAATCTTCATATAATAATATATTATTATTATCTAAGTAAAACCCTTTCAACATGAAATAAAAATAATGCAACTCATTTTTTGTAAAAACTAATAATTTTCTATCAACTGTAATATCTTCAATCATTGTTGATGGAAGTTAACTCAATTTATATTTGCAATCCTTGTTAGTCGCATCCACATTCTATCCCTATGGTATGGTTTTTATACAAAACTAATTCCTATAACTTAATAAAAAGAGAAAAAATAGCATAGCTCAATGTTTTCATCAATTGATACAAGCCTTGATTCATATAGTTTTACAATCAACACAAGATGTTGAGATAAGGAAACAATGAATTGCAAGATCAAACACCCAATTTTTCATCATAGAAGAAACGTATTATCAATAATGTTGTTTTTTATACAAACAATTATGGTCCCTCCATCACTCAAACATATTACAAAAAGAACAAGTATAAATTTAAGAACAATATTATCTCTTCAAGATTTGTTTGTTAAATTAAGTAATGAATTGCTAAAACAAATCATGGATGCAATATCTATTATTCCTATTATTGTGAGTTATAAAAGATAAATAAGAACTTATGTACGATGTTTGTGATTGATATATCTGCGATTGTGAGTGAATAGTATAGTATATTCTTTAAACAAACATATTAATACATTATTATTATATATTGAAGGTCAAATTATTATATTAATAATTATAAAATATATATGATTTGAATGTTTGTAAAAGATAATCATAAATAATAAATATTCTTATTAAAATCTTATTTATAACAAAGAAGCATTTTGCAATGTAGTCTTCAATCTAAATTTTATAAATTAAATTTCTAAATATATTGATGTGAAAATAAGAATTATCAAATTTAATAGGAACATAGGATAAAGAATATTCAATTGAATTATATAGAAAACAATGTGCCACAATAAATTTTCACAGCATCTTAGTGGAAATATAATTTGAACAAAGGGGGCAAAAAACAATGAAAAGGTTACCTGAAGTAGTAAATCCATTTGAACCTTTCTACCATCTTTAGCGCCGTCTGAAATATCCAACATATCCATTCTGTTCCAAATATTCTAACAAAAATGATCTCAAGAACGTAGAAGAAGAACAGGGAAAATCAAATAACAAAAACTTCCAGACAATGAGAGATCTGGCATTACCGATCTGAATTTGTTTTAACAGATGACAACAAAGTTATTGTAAAATGAGGAAAAATAAGCGGAGTAAAATATTCTCCAGGTAAAATGAACAAAGTACTTTGGTTCCAAAAATTAGGAATTGTCTAAAATCTTTGAATTGAGTATAAACATTGCAGTTACGTGTCATCGTCAATCATTGATACTCGTCGTCACATTTGATTGGCAAGCCTACCACAAGAGGTATTAACTTGTCTGATTTAGACAATTGAACTAAATAAAATATACCACATTATAAACTTATAAACTCAGTCATAATTATTATTTTATTGGTTAAATTTATGTAATAGGATATAAAAGTGAACATTCTATAAACTAATATAGATATATTTCAAGAAAATAACTAAATTGAAATATAAATATAGAAAATTTACTAATATTTATAAAATATTGATCAGATATTCTTTATGAAGTACATATAATTAAAGTTAGAGTTGGGTTTGGATTTTGGGTTATAACTAAGGTTAGGTTTAAGTCTATGATTAAGGTTAGGTTTTTAAATTAGAGTTAGGATCAAGGGTCATGGTTATAATTAGAATTTAGTTATTAAGATTAGGATTGTAATCAAGGTTAGGCTTATGATACAACATTTTTTTGGAATTAACGGTTAAGAGGCACATGTGTTAGGATACATGTATATGTGTAGATTATGTCATTGTACATAATAATTTAAAAGTAAAAATAACATTTGATTGTTTATAAAATGTTTAGATCCTATATACTTATCTAATGTTTCTTCTTGAGCATTAAATGATGTTATGAATGTTAAAAGAGATTTGCAAGTAATTTTTCATATGTTTATCACATTTGTGTAAATACATGCCTCTATTATTGAGGGGGGCAAGGTGGGGGGATAGTAATCACCAATGTAAACTTTATCTCACCCAATTCAAAAAATCTAAGCCAATTAACAAGTTAACCTCTTAAACATCCAATCAACACAATAGGTAAAATGAACTTAAAGTAACATGCAAACACATAAAAATCATCTGCACAAAGTTGACACCAAAAATATCTTGTTGAAACTTGATTAAGGAGAACATCATGGTGTGAGAATGAAGCTCATAAATTGAATACTCTTTTGGAATATGCCCTGTTAGGAGCATTCTTGGTTGAGGGTTATAGAAGCATTATTAAGTGCTACCTAGATAAGGGATTTATCTCAAGACCCATTAAAGCCTTTACCCTACTAGGAGTAACCTAGTTAGATGATTTTGAACATTCTTTATAATGCCACTTCGTTAGTGGATGTTGCAATAGGGACTCGTTAAAATCCACTTGATTAAGGGATTTTGCTATTATAATTGTTAGAAAGTAATAGATAGAATGTGATCTTTAATTTGTACTACCTTGGCTAAATCAAATCTAATTAAGCTTTGTAACTCAACAACATACCATACTCTGCTCTCTGGATTGATCACACTTAATTTCAACACTTGTACTATAATTAATTGTACCTTCTCCAATCTTGTAATACACTTACAATAAACAATTAAGTTCTTTATTTTTCCCTTAGCTAGAAATCCATTCCACCACCTTAGAATAACCTAAATCCAACGATCTAGAATAGTTCTCGCATCACAAATCATATCTAACCTTTCATTTTTTATTTTCTCCTGACCATGTCAACTCATGTATTCAATTTGTTTGTTGGAAATTACTCCAGCTTCATAAGTCATTTTTACTAGAACCAAACTTCTTAAATAATTGTCCTCAAATGTGTTACCTTGATCAATGTGTAATCAAGTCCTTTCAAAAAATGATGCATATACTTTCTAATTCTTTAAAACTAATCATCAATCCCAATAACAATTTGAATGTCTCAATCTCATATACCTTCTATTTAGGAGAAAAAGGGAGATTCTTTAATAGGGTGTAGACCTCCACTTTTTACCACTAAGCCATTCAAAGGAAATGTGAAGGGAAAGAGATGATTCTCGAGTATGATTCCTCTTTATAACCTAAATTGGATAGCAAGGCCTAAAGGGAAGGTATGTCAAAACTCAATTTGAATTGTAAAGGAGAATGTAATATAAGGAAATGCACTATTTGGACCATGTGTGGGGATGATACCCATACTTCTTCTCTGTAGTAAAAAAAAGTTCTCACTTAGGGCTTACAAATTTTCCACCTTCTAAGTGACTCGCCCGATAAGGAGTGAGTAACAATGCAAATTACATCTTCATCATATTAAGACTACTTTGTTAAGAGATTTCATCCTGCCTTTTATGGCATTCAACCTATTAAAGGATTTATAGAAGTTCCTCTATGAACTTAATAGTCCTTTCAAAGACTACCTTGTTAAAGGATTTAATACACCTTATAGACAACTAATTATGATTCATACAAGATAACTTGACCTGATATTGATTCCTTCTAAGCTTGTAAATATGGGTGTAAATAAATATTTACTATTTACACTTTACTTATGTTTACTTAAGTTAATGCATTATTTTATTATTTATTAGTTTGACAACTAGGAGTATGCGTACTCATCTGAGTTGTCTTGTTGACAACACAGGAGTTAGCAACTCTTTTATGCACATGGTGTCTACAACACAAGAGTTAGCATCTAATTTAAGCACATGGTGTCTACAACATCTCTATACAAGATACACCTTGTCATACTTATCCTCTCATTGATGCATGTACATTCATGCACAATGAAGAATAATCCACTTTTGGTGGATGCATGCTTAGTTGTAGTGCTTATCTCCTTGCTCATTCTAGAGACATTCTAGATGCATCTTAGAGGCCTTTATATACAGTCACTTCTAGTGTGTATATGTACATACATAACATTACATGAATACAATTTTATATTGTTATTTTGATCATAATTTATTGGTCTATTTGGTGCTTGTGCTTGAGTTTCTTGATCTTGGGTGATTTTTCCCCAAGGAAAATTCTTACATGGTATCAGAGCTGAGGGAATTTCTCTTCACATAGCTGTTGGAGACCATTTTCTCGCTTCACCTCTCGGAGGACCTCAACTCAAATTTGGAGTATCGAAGTCATTGGGAGCATCTAGAGCCAAAGTGGACCTCACCATTGCATTCAGAGCATCGATTAAGTGAAATTTGACTATAATTTTGCCTACCCCAGGCCATAGTCAAATTTGAGGCAAATTTTTTTTACAAACCGAAACTTGAAGGCCTGATTTGTGGAATTTGGTATGATCACTTCAGATCCGTGCACTTAATTTTTAGATTTGCATTTTTTTCATTTGCATCTCTGCAATTTTTTTCGGATCTACATTTTTTTCCAAATTTTTTTTGGCCATCAGGCTAGTAGGAGAGATTTTTTGTAGGTGAAGATTGGAGTTTGTTGGTGCAAATCAAATATTTGCATCACATTCAAAAGCTCAAAAAACCCCTAAATTGACTTTTGTTTCATCAAAATCAAACATTTGAGGTGAAATCTAGAGTCATCTGATTTTTGGAGGTGCGATGACGGCGATTCAGGAAAAATAATTATAGCGGTGATTTTCAAATAGCGATATCTCCCTCATACAGAGTCCTTTTTTCGAGCAATTATTTTTTTTTGGGGTAGAATTTCATGATCTGCACATTGGTGCAAGACATTTGAGATCTATGTTCTTGATTATTTTTGAAAATCATAAATCCTGATTTTTGCAACTTCAAAGGCTTAGTTCGGGCTCATCTAGACACATATTTAGGTTCCAATTTTTTTGAAAGTGCATAATTTTTTCTACTTTCCAGATCTGCAATCAAATTATATAGCTGTGTGGATAGAAATATCACTTTCAGAATTATGTCATTTTTTGCATTGAATTGCTTTGATTACACTTCAAAATTGTTGTAAATTTGAGCTATAATGCTTAGCACCAGATTTGAACTCCAAAAGGAGGTTGTAAATAACCAAATCAGAAGTCCACTTTGTACATTTTGACAAGTGGCCTATTGTAAACACACTACATATAAAGTTCGAAAAGCATTATTTTAGGGGGGTTTCTTTGATTAAGTGAATGAGGAGGGGGGGGGGGGGGGGGGTGGGGGGGGGGTGGGTGTGTCTTGTGTTCTTGTGACTCTCTTTCTCTCGTGTGCTCTTTTAATTCTTTGCATCATTCAGCTAAAACTCCACTTCTAACTTCACACAATTATACTACATGGAAATATATTGTATGGAGTAGACTAATGGAAAAAGGTTTAAATCTATATGTTGATGATACTATTACAAAACCCACTGATGCTACTACACAAGTTGATTGGAAAATTAAAGATAACCAAGCTTTAGGAATTATTTAGAGTTGTGTTCATAGAGATCTCTTCTTCCACATTTCCAGCTTTAAGGATGCCAAGGGCGCTTGGAAAAGCTTGCAAAGTTGTATGGTTAGGTGGATGAGGAAAAGGGATTCCAAATTGAGGATGACCTACTTCTATTGGATCCTAAGAATTTTGACATAATTCAAGACTATGTCAACGACTCAACAAAGCCAATGAATGAGAGCACTACTTAAAGATTGTGGTAATCCCATGAAGAATGATAGATTGATTCATCACATCTTGAAGAGGCTACCTTCAAAATATGCATCTTTTGTTTCGAGTTACAACACTCAAATGTTGAGCATGGGAAGTGCCTTCACTAAACCTACATTTGATGCATTTGTAAAAATGTTGATGTTGGAATAATCCAAGTTGATAGATATGGGAATTTTCATGTCATCAAAGACCAAAGCATTAGTGGCTAGTAATGAGAACCAATCAAATCAAAGTGGAAAAAGTTCAACCAACAACAAGAAAAAGCAGTGGAAGCAAAAATCACAACTAGAGACACAACAATCTTCCTCCTCACAACAAGGCAATTCTTCTTCCAACAAGAAGGGAAACAATGACAAGTAGGATAAACTATTTTGTGCATATTGCAAGAAACCAAATCATGCTGAGCATCATTGCAAGACTAAGAGAATAGATGAGTTGCTTCCAAGGATTCAAATACATCCTCTTCAAAGGAAAAAGGGAAAGAATTTATGGCAAGTTCAAGTTCTTCAGGGGAATAGATTCTTGACTCAGGTGCCTTGTACCATATGGGTTCTTCAAAATGACACTTTTCTTTATTAAAGTAGTTTAAGGCACCTCACATCTTTGTAGGGGATGATACAAAAATGGAAGTTGAAGGGAAAGGACAAGTGGAGATGGAAAATGGAGAATTCAAAGACATTCTCTATGTTCCTAACCTTAGCTCTAATCTCCTTTCAATTTACCAAATCACTCACTATGAAGGTGGCAATAAAGTTGAGTTCCTTCTTGATTTAGTAATGGTGCAAAATCTTAAAGATAATTCATTGGTTGCAGTGGGTAAAGTCAATCATGACACAAGGCTTTATTCCTTCTCTCACTTTGTGCCTAAGTCTCCTTCACATGCCTTATTGACAAAATATCATTCACAAAGCAAATTATGGCATGAGAAATATGGACATCTTGCCTTCCGCTATCTTCATCAACTTTTCTCAAAAAATATGGTCAAAGGTCTACCTACAATCAACTTTTCTAAGGGTGAATGTTCAACTTGTTCAATGGATATGCATCTAGAAGAGAAGTTTGATAAAGGGAAGTCTTCGAAACCATCAATTGTTCTTGAGTTGGTTCACACAGTTCTAGTAGGTCCTTTTGTAGTGACATTAGTTAGCAAGGGTCACTATATCCTCACTTTCATTGATGACTTTTCACGTTGCACATGGGTCTACTTTCTTTATCACAAGAATGAAGTGTTTGATAAGTTTCTAGCCTTCAAGAGTCAGGTTGAAAAGCAATCAAGGAAAGCCATCAAGGCTCTTCATATGGACAATGAAAGTAGATATGTGAATTCAAGACTTAGAGACTTTTATGAACTTGAGGGTATTCATCTTCAAAATCCACCAACATTTAGTTCGCAAAAGACAAATGTTGCAGCAATGAGGATTTGAACTCTTAAGTCAATGGAAAGTTGCATTAATCAAGCTAAGTCTCTTGATCCATCACTTGAAGTCAAAGCTATAAGTAGTGCCAATCACATATTTAATTGATCTCCTCATAATGTCTTAGATGGAATGACACCTTTTGAGGTATGGTGCGGAAGAAAACTAGTTGTGAAACACTTCAAAGTTTTTGGTTGTCCAACATGGGCACACATATCTTCAAGGGAGTACAAGGCACCACCACCAAGGCCTTGTAGTTTCATTGGATATGATGAAAGTGTTAAGGCATATAGACTAATAGATCTTCGGGGTCATGAGATATTCATATAGAGGAATGTTCACTTTGAGGAAAGTTCATTCTAGCTTATCCTCTAATCCTCTCTATACTTCATACATTGTGGAAACTAATAGTAACACCAGTGATAGTGATTCAACACATTTAGATATGTGGGATCCTATTGATAGATACACAACATCAACATATTCCACATGCATATATTTCTACAATGATAGGTCCATGCAATTCACTATAGTTGGGTACACCTTGTCTTCCAACTCTAGCATCAAGGGATGACTTCATGACAAATATTTTAGGTTTTTTTGTGGAGTCATACATAGAAAATTTTGGAGACATTATAGATGATGTACATCTTCTCTTTAATGAAGAAGATCCTTCTTCAATCATTACAAGGGCCCACTTTGACCCTCTTGTCCATTATCTACATGATCTTTCTTACTAGGTTGATATGATTGTGAATCCTTATGTACATAAGTTGTACGAGGCCTCTTTATCATTCAAGGAGATAGTTGATTCTTTGGGAAATGTTCTACATCCATCCTTGCTAGAATTGCACTCGTTCTTTTTAGCAGTGTTGGAAGGGGTGACCGTCAGTATCAACATAGGGACAGTTGAGCAGGTTTCAGAGACACCATTCATCTTTGGGATTCTTTCTACACATTGGGGAAGCATTTCATATGTACCTATGATATTGTTTCTTCCTAAAGGGAGGAACATTATTCAACAGTCCTAGATCAACTTCTACATTGCAGCAGCTATCACTGATCAACATTCTACATTTTGGGGGGGGGGACTACGTTGTTCCTTTCTTCTACTTCTTCTCTCTTATGGGGGGAATTTTTCCTCTTTGAGGATTGTATTCTTCTCTTACTTAGATCTATTGTATATACATGATGTATGTCATAATTGTTGGGGGGAGGGGGGAGTTCTTGATTACTCCATCCATCCACGCATCTAGTTTTTCATCTCTCTTTTTGGGGGAGGGTTTTTTTCGATGAGGTTTTCCCTCTTTCTCCACTTTACAAGAGATTTCATTGTTTTTTACATGGGTACCTAACATGGCCTAGTACCAGAGACCCATCATGCATTTTCATCCTAGCTTTTGTGAACTTAAGTGCATTCCCCTAAGTTTCACTTGGGCGGGGGAGGGGGGGTGGGTGGTGTAAATAAGTATTTACTATTTACTTTACTTAAGTTTACTTAGGTTAATGCATTATTTTATTATTTATTAGTTTGACACCTAGCAATATGCATACTCATTTGAGTTGTCTTGTTGACAACACAAGAGTTAGCAACTCTTTTATGCACATGGTGTCTACAACATAGGATTCAGCATCTAATTTAAGCACATGGTCTCTACAACATCTCTATATGAGATACACCTTGTCATACTTATCCTCTCATTCATGCACAATGGAGAATAATCCACTTCTGGTGGACGTGTGCTTAGTTGTAATGCTTATCTCCTAGCTCACTTTAGAGACATTCTAGATGCATCTTAGAGGCCTTTATATATAGGCACTCCTAGTGTGTATATATACATACATAACATTACATGAATACAATTTCATATTGTTATTCTGATCATACTTTATTGGTCTATTCTATGCTTGTGCTTGAGTTCCTTGATCTTGGGGGATTTTTCCCTAAGGAAAATTCCTCCATTTAATTGTTTTTCTTTGATCCTTTTGCACATGATTTCAAATGTGTTCCTTGTTTTTTCCTCTCTCCTAATTTTCTCAACCTATCTCTTTCTAACCATCAACCTTGATCCTATTAATCCTTTGTGTCATATGGACCTTTGACTCTAGGGTTCATTAGTTTTCTTTCTCTATTTTTAGTTGGTACACGCAACTTCCTTTATCAGATATCAAAGTTCAATTATTTTTATAATTTCCATATTACATTGATACTCATAGCTATATTCTACTAGTTATCTGATAACACATTTTTTTGACTAATAATTCCCCTTATATGTTGATAGTGCCTTGCCTTATAAGTTCCTTGTTCATTTGACATCAATGATAAAAATATTATGTGCCAAATATTTTATATCCTCATCATATGCCAACAATATCCCCCTTTGGCATTAATGGAAAAACAAAAGCTTATAGGTTTTTTTTCAAAATCTTATTCAAAATTGGTTTTGTAGAATTTGTAACATTCTTCTTATGTGTAAGAATCTCTCCTACATATGTATCACTTTACTATGTATTAACTCCCCCTATGTATACTATTCTTCCCCCTTTTTTTTATGGCAGTCATTGACAAGAAACATGATAAATATATATACATGAAAAACTTAGATAAATTACAAATTTTCTACAATAGAGGTGTACCTTGTACTTATGATTTCTAACATTCTATTCCATGTTTCCTTTACTAGTGGTGTCAGACAAGTGTGATGTGCCTTTGTAAATTAGACTTAAAATTCTCAACACTCTCAACTATACACACATCTAACAATTGAACAATATGTTTGGATTCTTCTAGGTTAGCTTTGACAAGAGAAATGTGTGGTGTTTGTACGCTCGAAAGTGTCCCACTCTAAACCCTTCTATCCAAACGATTCCATGAGTTTGGAATGTTCGAATGCCGGCTTAGAGCTCCCTATCCACGGAGTGCAAGAGATTATATTTTAAGAATAAGAAGGCTCTCAGATGAGCCTTACAGATACTCTTCTTGCTAGTAAACCATGCAATGGGAGTTTCCAAAGACAAGATGCAAGAGTGCAAATGTCCCAAGGAGTTCCTCAAGAATGCAATGCAACTAAAGATTAAACTAGAATGAATATGAAAAGTGCAGCTATTCTAAGAATGGATGAGAGTGTTACAATCCAATTATTAAGCTATGTGAGATAGATTATTGCAAAATAGAAGCTAAACTAACATGCAACATGAATCTAAGCTAAAATGCTATGGTATGAGAGAATGTAGACAACAAATAGAAGTTCTCCACAAAGCTCCAAGGAAACCTGTTAGAAAACCTGCAGCATAACAATATTCAAAATGAGGATGGATCTTTTGAGGGGGAAAGCTCTCTCCCTTTTAAAGATGTACAGACGGTGTAGATCAAGATGAAGATGGTGGATGATCAATGGTTGAATTCAAAAATAGGAGTGATCCATGTGCACACACAAGTCAACCAATAGAATATAAGTTGACTTGTCACATAAGACAAAAGCCTCACAAGCCTTTTCTTTTAATTGTAAAATAGAAAAAGGACTTTATGTGTGCACTTTAAGTGGGTTAGAAGAATGGGGTGTTTTATTTAATTAAAAGGGGACATGTTCTTTTAATCAAATAATGAACTTAGGATAGCATAGTCAAACTATAGGTTATAATCAAATAAATTGATTATTAGGAATTTGGTCTAGGTAAATGATTAAATTAAATTAGCCAAAATGCTGAGAAGGGGGCTAATAGTCTAGATGACCATTTTTAGGTGATTACAGTGTTATCATTTCTCATAGTTCCAAAACTTTAGCAATTTTTCTCTCTTTTTCATATTTCAACTCTGGTTCTCATGATAGTAGCTCTCGTACCTTTAGTGAATGCTCTATGCCATTTTTTGTGGAGTCTAGTCCTTCGATATGAATTTTTATTTCACATTGTACACCTATAATATTTGTCTCAATCTCAGTAGCAAACATCTCAAAATTACACAATCTAGTATACATGGTTATTTATTTAACCAAGATTTCCTATAAAGAATCAATAACTTGTTGTAGCTCACTTCTCAAACCTGATACTTTAGATGCTTATATATTCTTAGCTTGTTATTCAACCTTTATATGTTACAATTCTTGTAAAGTACTCATTAATATTTGCTCCAAATTCATTCATTTTGTCTAGATAAACTTTCATCTATTTGGGTATAGAGTGCGCTTTGTTGATAGTTACTTTAGGCATGAAATCCTCAAATAAATATAGTTTTTTGGTCAATAGTTTCTTCTTGAGTCATTTAGACCTTCTCTTATCTATTGTTTTCTTGATCTGGAGAGCTCAAACAAACTGATCTTTCTCTTTCATTTTCAACTTCAAAACATTCTACTTGAAAATATCAAATTGTGGATCATCACTTGGTGGATCATTGTATCTTCTTCTTCAATTTATCTATTTATTTTCCTTTAACATCAAGTTATTTCTTATCATCACCGTGCTCTTTCTTTTTATCCATATCTTTATCATCATCTTCATATCCATCATTTTTTTCATCACTCTTCTACTTAGTGTAATTAGTAGTTGAACTAGATTCACCTCGACCTTGACTTTGTATAGGGTGCTCAAAATTGTCATTTTTATCTTGTTCTCTGTCACCTACTTCCTATGGTTTATTTCTTGTATCCTCTTCATCTTATTGTTTCTCTATAATATCTTCTATCTCTACAAACAATGACTGGACTGGAGTTGTATACTATTGCTCAATTGATATGGGGTTCTTCTCTTGTGTATTCAAATATTCATCTTGTTTGTTCATAGTACATAGTACTTCTCTGGTTGATAACAAGGTATGAACAAACAATTCTATAGCTTGTACTATCATTGTGTTATGTAATGTAAATGTTGATCAACCCTCTTTATCTTTTTCTAGTTGTCTCTCCTCTCTATTCTACACTAACAAAAGTGCCAACCTTGTCTTCTTGTATGCTTATATCTACTTGTGCCAAATTTTCTTGTTGATTTGTTTCATCATCAAAATTATGGGTAAGTGCACCAAGTTGTGGTGCCAAAAGGGGGGTAGTATCCACTTTTTTACCCTTTTTTTTTTCTTCCTGAAATCAACAATTTGTAAACTTCAACAAGAATTTGAAGATAGCTACCCTCAAAATTTTTAGCTATGACAAAAAAAAAAGTAGTAATCCTTTGAATCTAGTTTCTAAACTACTATTTTTTTTCAAAATGTTTTAATTTTAGGCCCTCAAAAAAGGGGGCCATAGAAAGTGGTACTATTTTTTTCTGAAAAAATATAACATAGTGCAAATATGACCCCCCTATTTTAACTTTTTTTTTTGAAATTCTTTAATCACTTTGGTCAAAAGTTATCTAACACCGTGAAGTTTATCCTAGATTTTTTGGGTAATTTTATAATGTGTATTTCTTATTTATGAATTTTGTAATTGGACACATCCCAAAAATGTGAAATATTTGTGTGCTCCCCCTAGAAATGATTGAAAAATAATCTAAAATCAAAACTTATTTTTTTTCAAAGTGTATAGAATGGAGTCTAGTTTGTAAAAAAACTAAGTTGTTGCAAAATTCAATGAACAAGCTAAAATCTACACTTCAATTAGTACATGTTGGTTTTTGACAAAAAATGGACATACATTTAAAAGAAATTATAGTTGAAAGGCTTGAAATAGTTTGAATTCAGAATAAATTATATGGTTATATAGGTAACAAAGATATCTACAATGCTATGTAACCTAATTTTATTGATGCTCAACCATAAGGAAACTTGAAGGAGAGTACGCAAGAAAAATCATTCTTTTTTTGTGTGCTTGCTACAAAACACGTCTTAGACCAGTTTAGAGACGCCAAACCTTTAGCTTGGATCCCTAAGGAAAATCCAAGACTTAGGCTTGGTAGAATCTAAATTTTTTAATAGCGCATGTGTGCCATTAAAATCAATTTTAAATTCATGCATGTATGTGCTATAGTGTGCACGAACATTGTAAGCCTAAATTTCAATAGAGAGGAATGAAGAGAGGGAGAGAGAGGGTAGAGAGTGAGAGAGAGTAGAGGATGGGGAGAGAGTAGGAGGTGGGAGAGGGTAGGATAGTGAGAGAGGGAGGGAGAAAATGAGAGAGAGAGTGATGCAATGGAGCCTAGTGGGATTGATTATAAGGTGATCAACTAGTCCAAAATCCCTCTTCATTGAAGTACTTCAACCAAATCTCTTGGTAAAGATGATCAAATGTGCAAGCACCAATCATAGGTTCTACACCAATGATACAAAGTTACCAGGTTATTAGAACCCTAGACCCAAACGAGGAAGAACGTAATCACTAGGGAACCCTATGAACAAGAGAACTTATCACAAGTTGCTAATAATGTACAAATTGATCAATTTTGGGAAAAAAACCTTAAAATTCTTCAAATGATCAAGGAAGACTCCAACACATGGGAATAGTCTATTTAGTTCATTAGTAACATGAAACAATGGTTAAAACCAAACTATGCAAGTTTTACCACATAGTTGCTTTGATAAGCCATCCAAAAAGGCTAGTAGCCCCTTTTTGATGAAAATAGATTTTAAAGGAAAAATATCCACACAACCTAGGGAAAAAAATTAAGTTTTGGACACTCTTTTGGGACTTACAAAACATACTAAGGCACCAAGGTTTGATGATACAAAAAAATGGGCTTTTGTTCACTTTCTCGCTTAGGCAATTAGGGAAATAGGCCTAAATTTACAAAGGAAGTACATGTTCTAGGACTCCATCCTGCAAAAAAATGATGGAAACATGTGAGGAAAACCATAAAAAAATTATAAACTTAATTTAAAGTCTTGATGTCAAATCTGGTTGGAGTTGTGCAAGATGTTGTATCCTTTTCCTAGCATAGACATGAAACTTGCATGCCTAGGGCATCAAATTTCTCAAGGATCCCTGAAAGTACAAACTTAAAACCAATTTCATCTTAAAGTACATATCCAATACTAGGATTTCATTAGAGGCCATTAAAAATTCCCATGGTGAATTCCTTTTCTATGTTTGAAAATACTTTAAAACCCTAGGTTAGCAAGAAATCCGGAACTACTTACACAAAAATGTGAATATCTTGAGTTGGGGAATAGATGGAGACTTCAAACTGGAAACATTGGAAATTTAAATCATCCACATATCCATAAATATAGGTTTTACACTGGAAAGAATCCGTACAAATTCATACAATGTAAGACAATGGGCTATTTGCAGTAAAAATAAGGTATTTTTATTGATTGAAAGTTGAAAATACATAATCTTTCTTTCTCTCTACCTATCACATACCTAAAAGGGATTATTATAGGCCTTCCAAAAGTCATAACAACATTTCAAACTTTTTATGGCCATTGGGGAAGTTTTTTCTTTGATTTGCAAAAAGTTGCTTGACATCTTTTCAAGCAAATTTTGCATTTTTTTGCACTTTTGCACTTTATAAGAAAATGTTATGAAAAGTTAAATATAATGAACCAAATAGGTCCTAAACATGAGAAAACATGAAATAATCCTAAATCCTAAGATTCTAGGCCCTTTGACCATTTTTGACCATCGTTGACCAAGGGTTTATAACAGTGCCAATCTTGGAACTAGGTCATACAATTTGGTCTATATGCCTATCTTACTGAGGTTTTATCTTGAGATCCAAGGTTTGATATTTGGATCCGAGGTTATTTGGATTTATTGTGGGTGCTCCTGCACCATAATCCCCTTGTATTTTAAAACTCAAGTTCCCACTTGAGGGCAATTGCTCCACAAATGTACCATGTTGTTTGTTTGGTCTTTTGTCATCAAAGTTGCATCGATATTAGGGAGCCATTTCCACTTGACTAAGTATTGCATGTACTTCTTGGTCCTGATATATTTTATCAACTTGGCATCCAAAATTTCTTCTAATCCACTAGTTTTCTTTGAGGGAGATCAGTTACATAGTCTTCACTACAGATGTTAGCTTGTGTACCTTGCTCACTTGTTGAATCTGCTATGCCTTTGCCTAGGGTTAGCTATGCAACATTGAAGACTAGAGAAATTTACAAGGTAGGGGGAAGAGAGATCTCATATGTATTTTCACCCATCTTGTTGAGTATACTACATTGTCCAACTTTTTTGATCTGAAGTTTGGAATATTTACCTTTAGGCAGTCTCTCTTTTCTCAAATATGCCTAAACCTAGTCTCCAACTTTAAGTGGATTTACCTTCTTTTCTTATCAACATGTTCCTTGCATTTTAATGTTGATCTTTGTGATGCTTCCTTGACCTCATGTTGCATGTTTGTAATGAGTTCTTCTAACTCTTCTCCTTGAGCACTAATTTTGAAATTAGATGGTAGTTCTACAGGGTCCAATGGTCCCTTGGGATGAAGGCCATACATAGGTTGGAAGGGAGTCTTGCCTGTTGATCTATTCATGGAGTCATTAAATGAAAACTCTTCTTGGGGAAAGATTAGATCCAAACTCTAAGCATACTACTTTGTGAGGCATCTTAAGAGATTCCCCAAAGATCTATTTACCACCTCAGTCTACCAATCAGTTTGTGGATGGTAGGTAGAACTTTAGGTAGGTTAATACCAAGTTTCTTAGAAAGTATTCTCCCAAAATGGCCTTGAAATTTTACATTCCTATCAGATACAATAGTTTGTGGTAAACCATGGATCCTAACTACTTCTTTAAAGAAAAGATGTGCAATATGAGAAGCATCATTTGTGCTTTTACATGGTATAAAATGGATGATTTCACTGAATCTATCCACTACCATAAAAACACTATCAAAACCTTGCTTAGTTCTAGGTAGCTCCATGACAAAATCCATCGAAATTGATTCCCAAGGTCTTGTGGGGATTGGTAAGGGTTGATATAACCCCAAATTTGTTGAAACACCTTTGGTTTACCGATAGATGGTACAAGTCTCAATGAACTTCTTTACCTCATCATTCATCTTTGGTTAATAATAGCTTCTTTTCACCATGTTTGATGTCTTGCCAATGCCAAAATGTCCTCCTAGACCACCAAAATGTTTCTCCCTGATGATATTTGAACACATAACTAAGCTCCTTTGAATAGGAGTCCATTTTGAATTAGATATTCAGAGAATCTGTATGTTATCTTCCAACCATCTCTATGCAAACTTGAAAAATCTCTACAAAATTAGGATCATCAGCATATAAGTGCTTGAAGGAATCAATTCCCACACTTTTTAGTTGTACTTCTTCAATTAGACTAACCCTTATGCTAAGGGCATTAAAAAATTTGTTTGCAACACCCTTCTTATGTTTGATGTTGAAAGTATAAGCCCGCAACTATTCCATCCATTTTAGATGTCTGATGGATAGCTTTTCTTGAGAATTGAAGAAACTCAATGCATGGTTGTCAGTGTATACTAAAAAATCCTTTGGGATTATATAGTGCCTCCATTTCTTGAGGGCTTGTACCATGGCATAAAGCTCCAAGTCATAAGTTGAAAACTTTTTCTTAGCATCATTTAGTTTCTCAGGAAAGAAAGCTACTGTCTTACCTTCCTAACTTAGGACTACACCTATGGTCAAATTGCTTGCATTAGTTTCCATAGTGAAAACCTTATTGAAATCAGGTAGAACCAATATTGGGTATTGAGAGACTTTATTCTTCAAGTACTACAATACATCATTGGCTTCCTTTGTCCAAGAAAATTTAGTCTTCTTTCCTCCTTTGATGGTGTCAAGCATGATGGAACCTTCTTATGTCACCTTGGTTCTTTGGTGGGGGGTAGTTGATGATTGCTTCAACCTTCTCAGGGTCCATCTTGAGGGTGCCTTCTGAGATCCCAAATCCTAGGAACACAAGTTCCTTCTTCATAAATATGCACTTTTCCAAGTTGATCACTGACTTGTGCTAATGAAGCCTCCTTTGTACATGTTCCATGTGATTAAGATGCTCCTACTTGCTATGATTGAATATTAGCGTGTCATCAAGGTAAATAGCAACAAATTTGCCAAAAAAATCTATGAATATCTCATTCAAAAGCCTCATAAAAGTGCTAGGGGCATTGCTTAACCCAAAGGGCATTATAAACCATTCAAATAAACCTTTAGTAGTTTTGAATTTTTTCTTCCATTCATCACCTAGTTTTATTCTAATTTGATGGTAGCTAGACTTCAAGTCTATCTTGGTGAAATAGAAAGCTCCTCCTAGTTGATCTAATAGATCCCCAATTCTAGGCATGGAGAATTTATACCTTATGGTAATCTTGTTAATATCCCTACTATCAATACACAACTTCCATCTTCCATCCTTTTAAGGAGAAAGGATGAATGGAACAACACAAGGACTTAAACTCCTTTGTATTAGACCTTTCTCCAACAAATCATTCACTTGCTTGGAAATTTCAACATGTTGAGTTGGTATCATTTTACAGGGTGCCTTGTTAGGTAGGGAAGAGCCAAGTATCAAGTCAATTTGATGACTGATATCTCTAATGGGAGGGAGGCTTGTGGGTGGATCAATAACAATAACCTGACTATACTTTTGCACTAGATCTTGTATTTCTTTAGGGATAGGATCCTTGTCCTTAAAATTTATGCTTTCCTTTGGCTTAGAGACCAAAATAAAATCTTGGGCATTAGGTTGCTTTAAGACTTTAATCATTTGTTTCTCCCCTATGACTACAATAGTAGGTTCTACTTTAGGATCAAGCATGGGCTTCAAGGTAAAGGTTACACTAGTCCTAGTTATAGAACATGTATTATTCTTATAATGATGGATGGCATCAACATCATATTGCCAAGGTCTTCTTAGAAGTATATGAGATGCATCCATTTCTACAACATCACAAAGTATCTTATCCTTGAAATCTACTAGAGAAAATTCTACCCATGCTTGTTATGTCTTGAAGGTTTGTTGACCCTTTGTTAGACAAGAAACATGATATGGAAAGGGGTGGGGTTTCTTAGGCAATTTAAGTTTTTCTACCATTTAAGAGGAAACTAGATTTTTAGTAAAACTTGAATCAATCAACAAATTGCATACCTTGCCTTGGCACTTGATACATGTCTTGAAGAGATTCTTTCTTTGGGGTAACTTTTGGGTGTGAGGAATCTGCAAAAATGCTTGCCTCATCATTAGACATAATCCTTCCTTAGGTTCAAATTCTCTAGAATCAAATTGCTCTTCCTCCACAAATTATGCTCTTCTTTCCCCTTGATTATTGTTTCTCTTTTTAGGGAACTTTCCTGCATGGTTTCCTACTTGGTTACAATTGTAGCACATGAGAGGGCAATTGCCTCTTCCTCTACCTCTAAAAGACTTTCCTCCTCTATAGTTTCCCTTAGAACTTTTTCCTCCCCAATCCTTATTCTGATTAGTAGGTTTGTTTCCACTATTCTGCCCCTCATTTCAAGAATTGTTCTTGGGATTGATGTTTTTATTATTTTCCTTACCTTTATTTTGGTCCTGCATCCTCTTCCATTTTTCTTCCACCTTGAGTGTTAATTGATAGCACTTGTTTATAGAACTGGGGGTGTAAAGGCCAAGTTCTTCTTAGATGGGTAACTTAAGGCGATTCATGTACCTTGCCAATTTTTCTTCCTCATCCTCTACTATGTTGGTCTACATACACAATTTTAAGAACTCCTCTATATAGGAACTAACATCTAGATCTTTTATTTTAGACTTTGTTTCCTCTTGTGGAGTTGTACATCATAGTCTTTAGGCACATATATTTCCTTGACTAGTGCCACCATTCTATCCCAAGAAGAAATCATGTTTCTTCCTTTCTTCACTCTCCTTGTTTGGATGAAGTTCCACCAAGTTAGGGCTGCTCCCTTCAACTTGGAATTTTCCATATTTACCCTTTGTTTCTCTTGGACGTCTTCACACTCAAAGAAACTAGTTAGGGATTCTATCCAATCCAATGCTACATCAACATTCATTTTTCCATTGAACGTTGGCAATTCCAACTTCCCCTCCATGGTTATTTTCTCCATTGATTTGAGAGAATTCAAGAGAGGCCTAGGTTCAACAAAAAACTCATCATCTTTATAAAGAACTTCAACCTCTGTATTCTAATATTCTTCAGACTGTATGCCTCTTTGTTTGTCCAACGTGCCTTCAATTTCCTTCAACCTCTTTGCAAGAGCAACATTGGTTGCTCTTTGCTCCCTTACTATTTTTCCCAATTCAACATTTTTTACCCTAGTAGGTATTTCTTCCTCTTATTGAGTAAGAGCCATGGATCTACTATCACTTGATGCAATGAAGCCTAGTGGGATTTATCACAAGGTGATCAATTGATCCAAAATCCCTCTTCACCAAAGTCTTTCAACCAAATCTCTTGGTAAAAATGATAAAATGTGCAAGCACCAATCATAAGTGCTATAAGGATGGTACCAGGTTATCATGACCCTACATCCAAACTAGGAAGACCTTAATCACTAGGGAACCCTATGGACAAGACACCTAATCACAAGTTGCTTGCAATGCACAAATTGATGAATTTTGGAAAAATAACCTTAAACTTCTTCAAATGAACAAGGAAGACTCCAAAATTTGGTAATAGTATATTTAGGTCACCAAGTACATGAAACAATGGTTAAAACCAAACTATGTAAGTTTTTCCATATAGTTGCTTTGATGAGCCATCCAAAAAGGCTAGTATCCCTTTTTGATGAAAAATAGATTTTAAAGGAAAAAAATCCACACAACATAGGGAAAAAAATTCAGTTTTGGACACAATTTTGGGACTTACAAAACATACTAAGGCACCAAGGTTTGATGACACAAAAAAATTAGATTTTTTTCACTTTCTCACTTAGGCAACGAGGGCAATTAGGCCTCCATTTACAAAGTAAGTACATTTTCAAGGAGTCCATCTTGCAAAAAACTGATAGGAACATGTGAGGAAAATAATAGAAAAGTTACAAACTTGATTTAAAGCCTTGTTTCCAAGTCTGGTTGGAGTTGTGGAAGATGTTGCATCCTTTTCCTATCATGCACATGGGACTTGCATGCCTAGGGCATCAAATTTCTCAAGGATCCCTACAAGTACAAACTTAAAGCCACTTGCATCTTAAAGTACATATCCAATACTAGGGTTTTACTAGAGGCCATTGAATTGCCATGGTGAAATCCTCCTCTATATTTGAAAATGCTTCAAAACCCTAGGTTAGCAAGAAATCTGGACCTACTAACACATAAATGTGAATATCTTGAGTTAGGTAATAGATGGAGCCTTCAAACTAGAAAAATTAGAAATTCACTTCATCCACCTATTCAAAAATATAGGTTTCACACCCTGAAAGATTCTGTACAATGCAATACAAGAAGTTGTTTGCAATAAAACATGGCATTTTATTGATTGAAAGTTGAAAATATATAATCTCTCTTTCTCTCTGCCTATCACCCACCTCAAAGGGATTATTATATGTCTTCCAATGGTCATAAAAACATTTCAAACTTGTTATGACCATTGGGAAAGGTTTTTCTTTGATTTGCAAAAAAGTTGCTTGACAACTTTTCAAGCAATTTTGCATTTTTTGCACTTTTTGTACTTTATAAGAAAATGTTATGCAAAGTTAAATCTACTGACCCAAATAGGTCCTAAACATGATAAAAAATGAAATAATTCAAAATCCTAAGATTCTATGCCCTTTGATCATCTTTGACCATAGCCGATTAGCCAAGGGCTTATAATAGTGCCAATCTTGGAACTAGGTCATACAATTTGGTCTATATGACCATTTGATTAATCTTGCCAAAGTTTTATCTTGAGATCTAAGGTTTTATATTTAGATATGAGTTTATTTGGATTCATTTTGGATTCTCCTACACCAGAGAGAGAGAGAGAGAGAGAGAGAGAGAGAGAGAGAGAGAGAGAGAGAGAGAGAGAGAGAAGGTGATGAGAGAGGGTGGGATAGGGGGAGAGGGAGGGAGAGAGAGAGTAGGAGATGGGAGAGAAGGGGAGATAGAGAGTGAGGAAAGGGTGGGATAGGGAGGGAGGGAGGGAGGGAGGGGGAGAGAGAGAGAGAGAGAGAGAGAGAGAGAGAGAGAGAGAGAGAGAGAGAGAGAGAGGGGAAAGGGTGGGATAGGGAGGGAGGAAGGGATGGAGGGAGGGAGAGAGAGGGAGAGATGGGAGAGGATGGGTAGGGGGAGAGGGAGGGAGAGAGAGATTAGGAAATGGGAGAGAGGGGGAGAGATGGGGAGAGAGAGTAGGGGATGGGAGGGGGAGAGAGAGGGGGAGAGAGAGAGTAGGGGATGTGAGAGAGGAAGAGAGAGGTTGGGGGAGGGAGAGAGAGAGGGGGGGATGGGAGAGAGACAAAGAGAGGTGGAGAGAGAGAGAGTAGGGTACAGGAGAGGATGGGATAGGGAGAGAGATATTTTTTACATAAACACGAAAAAATGGTTATAACAAAATTTTACATGCCTACTAGCACATATTCTCTCTTTTTTCTATTGTCTAATCTATTGTTCCAGCATAAAACATGGGTTTCATGCTGTTGGAAGTTAGCAAACACAAAATTCAATCATTGGATACACTATTTGAAGGTTTTTTGAACATTCTTTCATGCTATTGGAAGCTAACAAACACCAAATTCAATCATTGGATACACTATTTGAAGGCTTTTTGAATATTCTTTCTATAGAAAAGGTTAGTGCATTCCTTTTTAAATATTCTTTGTTACTATAGAGACAAATTTCATTTTAATTTGACAAGTTGTTTAATATATAGTGAATCCATTGAAATTTGTAAGTTTGAATGAATTGTTATTTGGAAATGGTTAGAAAATTGACAAGTTGTTTAACATATATTGTGTATTCATTGAAATAATTGTAATTCATATATGTATTTGAATGATTTTTTATTTAAAAATTGTAAGTAATTCAGATGTTTAAATAATTTGACATATAGAAATCATCATCATGCTGGGGAAGAAACTAAAAACTCTAACAATAGAAGATAGGGAGATCGATTTGGCAATTAAAAGAGATAAAATAAAACTACTATGTAAACAAAGAAAATTGCAATGCAATAATGAGGAATTGTATTTTGAAGAGGAACAAAAACCACTAATACAAAGAAACAAAGAGGACGAATTGGAAAGACAGAGAAAAAATGAGACTCTTACACTCAAGAAGATAATTAAATTGTGAAGCTAAACCATCTTCCAATGTTGGAGTCATATCATCATCTCATTTTGAAGAGACACTGATGTCTACATTAAATGACAATTTACACACTCCATCATGTCATGTTGAAGGCACAACATCAATATATCAAGTAGGTGATATTCCATCTTTTGCATCTTGTTGCCAAGGCACATCATCTTCAGTTCAAGGTATGCAAAACACTCAACCTTATGTTGATGTTCAAAATGATGAGGTAATGGAAGAGATTATAACACCTTCTAAAATTCATTTAGAAGAAAAAAATATTTGATTGATATTGATATTAACATTTTGAAATTAGTGTCTGACAAGATTAGCAAGCGTATTTGTTAAAGAAAAGTTAATCATATGTGGAGATTATTTTTGGAAGAATTATATATTATAGGTCAATGCCCATTATTTGTTGAAATGATGAGGGATTTGAAATTTGGTCTGATCGTGAAGATTCTTGGGCTAAGGATAATGGATGATTCAAATGAAAAAAATAATTGTAAAGAATCCAATGAGTGCATATGACAAAGTGAGTTCTAAATCATGCACAAAAGATAGTAATATCACAAGACGCATACTTACATCAACAATAGTAAGTACACAAATGAATAAAGCTTGACTCATGAGAAAGACAAGAAAAACATTGAAAATTGGTAGAGGTACTCTAAGGAGAGCCATTGTAAGGTATGAGAGAGTGGAAGATCAAAAAAAAAAAAGAGTTATAGACATTTAGTAGTAGACTACCATGAAAGGATAAAGAAATTAGTGAAGCATTGAAATCATTGATTGAATATTTTTGGACAAATAACATGCATGTTTCCCCTAATCAAAGAGATGCTGTAAGAAGGACTATTGGTAGTCAAAATCGTGATCCACATGTGAAACATTTTTTGGACTCAACTTAGACACAATTTTTTGCAAAATTTATTGGAATGTATCCTCAAATTTGAATAAGTCTAAGATTTTTTGAGATGGGTAAACCTTTTCGTGTGAAGATAAATCACACACACAACTTGTTGTTGTAGGATACATATTGAATTTTCTAACCATTTTGATGTTTTAAGGCATATGTGTGTGTTTTTGCATTTTAAATTTTTTTTGTAGGATTCTGACATGAATGAGCCACTTAGATCTTCAAGGGAATTCATATCCATCATTTTATATGAAATAGGGGATGATCAACAATTTTACAAGAAATCATTCTTATTTTGTGGTTCTTTGTAACTTTAATCAACTTGTGAACATATCAATAGTACACATGCAATTGGAAATGAAATTGTAGATTACGAAAAAAATAAGATAGTGATATATGATTTAAAAGATGGATAACGATGTAAAAGATGTGATTTAGTCATTGAAAGGATTTCAGTATATGAGTTCATGAAATTTTTTTTGTGAAAAGATTATTTACGAGTATGCAAGGCACACACATAGAGCTCGATGGGTGGATTTACAATTCAAGTTGTGCAAGGATACATTTCCACTAGATACCATTGTTTTGGTTGTAGACTTCACAGAGAAATACACACTACGACCACAAAATGAGGTGCGAGAAAAGTATTATGCTTCTCAATAGATTTTCATATTTGTTCACATAACATTCATGCATTCACCTACAAGTACAGAGGGTGATAGGAAGATATTGAGGGAGTACCATTTTTACATTAGTGATGATTAAGCACATTTTACAAAGTTTGTACTATTAGAGAAAAAGGTTAATTTAATTTAATTTATTAAATTACCTTTTCTCACTTAAGATTTTGCTTTATCAATTTTTTTCTTTCTCTATTTAATAATTAATTAGTAATTATTAAATAGCTTTCACCTTTAGGTTACCCTTTTCAAGTTTTGATCTCCTTTTATAAGGATTGATCTCTTTATAATCTATCAATCTTTTCTTCATCTGAATATACAATTTACATATTTTCAGAGCAAACCGCTGCCTCTTCTTATCTTTTTCTTCTTTGTGACAAGTTTTCTACATGCAAGTATTTGAGGGCTTTGTAAATTTGATTTCCATATTTTCTCAAATCCTTCATGGTATTAGAGCTAGATGCATTGTAGCTTATTTAACATTTGGAGAAAAAGGGAGAATGAGGGTTTGACGAATCAAATCTGAAGTTTTTTGTGTATTTACTGAGAAAATAGGGGGGTAACCAATTTTCAAAGCAATTTGAGGCCAAATAGACTTCACAGATGGATCCAGAAGGTGTCAAAACCCTTGTTTCCATATAAAGTTTGTCCATTTTAGACAACGTTGATCTGGGAGGAAATTTTTTTCCCAAAAGGCTGTACAACCTCCTACACTTGTTACGAGGAAATTTAAAAAAAAAAAAAATCCAAAAAATAACTGCATGACATTTTCTTTCCCACCAACCCATTTCTTCGATACCATAGCAACTTTTTCATCACTGACAAGCCTTTTTTGGGTGCAACACATTCGCTGCCATGCTGAAACAGTCACTCTACCATTGCTGGACTACTCGCCACTTCACCTATCTCTCTAATAGTCACCTCAGTGGCCACTCTGCACTATTTGTCCATGTGGCACTTCCAAAACTTTCCACATGGCACTGGTGCCACGTCAACACTTGCCATGTGGTAGTGCCACATCAACCTATTTTTGGGGCCCACTTCCACATGGCACTACCATGTAGCATTTTTTTGTTGTGATGACCCCCAATTCATCTAAAATGTTGACATCAACATTAGTCAGTACTGCATCAACACCCTTGCAAGCCCTTCGGGTCCTTTTTTGATTTATTGTTGGTTGTTTGGCTGTAACTTGAGTATACAGAGGTCTTTTTTTCATGTAAAAGAAGTGCTAGAAAGTTGGTTTTGAGATGGAGATAATGGTGTAGGAATTTTTTGATTTTGATGCACTTTGGTTGCATTTTTTGGCAGTCAAAGTTGGATTTTTTGTTTTCACTCCGAAGGGCATATCTTGACTGTCACATCTCTTCTATCATGTTTTTTTTTTCTTTATTGCACTATGGTGGATATCTTGGGTATTTCAGGTCTGGGGGTCATTTTCTTGGAATGAGATCTCTTCTTTTGGGTTGTAGTATCTATTGTATCAGCTATTTTCCCTTTGTAATAATTGTTGATATCATTTGTAAGAATTTTTATGAAAACAAACTGAGATAAAGTGCCAATCTTTATTTTTCAAGATCTTTTTCATCATTGTGACTTATTGCACTTGCACTACATTATAAAGTGCCTTGGGGGGATAGTTGTTTTCCTTTTAGTGCTCTCTTCCTTTGTCAAGTGAGTTTTCCTTCCATGACATTAGCCCCATGATGTGTCGATGGCACATGCCTTTATAGGTGTCTGTACCTCTTCCTCACTCTCAATGTTCTTGGTTCTTTTTTTTTGTACAAGATTTTTGGCCCACTTTCTTAGCTACCTATCACCTCACCCTTGTTTGCATTGGCAGGGGGGGTGTGTTCTATTGTTTCTCATGCTTCCTTGGTTCATTGGAGTGAGCTATGTATTCAATATTTGATCCTATTTACTAGGCAATTGTAGTGGCTAGATACCTATGCATTTTAGTGAGATGGATCATCTACCATATTGACACTCTTGTTTTCATTCCTACTTTGGTTGCAATCTTCCTTGGTTTGACTGATTAGCTCTCCAGGCTTTCATGTTTTATGCCATCTATATTTTTGAGTTCAATTGTTTACCTTTGTTTGTCTCTTGCTTCAATATAGATTACAATATTCTCTACTAGTCAAGTTCTATTTCAGAGGAGCTTTTACAAATCAATAGTTTCCTTTTGATAGAGTTTGTGGCTTCTTCATGCTTTAGTGGTTTTTTTCATGATCACTCTTTGTTCCTTTTTCTAGAATATTCCTCTAGTTAGAGGCTTCTGCAATCCTTCACTAGGTTTACAACTATCTTTTTTTCGAGTAGAGTTTTTCCCACTTGGTTTTCTCTATTTCTCCATTTCATAAAGATTTTGTTATGATTGGGTACCTCATCAGGCCTTGTTGTTGGAACCCAAATTTTCTTTCAACATTGCATTGTAGTTTCCTTGCTCTTTCTACATTGTTTGTAACTACATTGTTTCTCATCTTAACGGGGGGTGTTAGAGAAAAAGGATAATTTAATTTAACTTATTAAATTACCTTTTCTCCCTTCTTACAATTTTTCTTTATGCATTTTTTTATTTCTTTATTTAATTATTAAATATCTTTCACCTTTAGGTTACTCTTAGTAACTTATTAGGTTACCCTTTTCAGGTTTCGATCTTCTTTTATAAGGATTGATCACTTTGTAATCCATCAATCTTTTCTTCAACTGAATATACAATTTGTGTGTTTATAGAGAAAACCCTTAGCTCTTCTTGTCTTTTTCTTCTCTATGATAGGTTTTCTACATGCAGGTATTCAAGGGCTTCATGGATTTGATTTGTATATTTTCTCAAATCCTTCATCTACATGGTCATTTTCAACTATTTTATGGAGATTTGGCTAACAGGGGCATTCCATAACATGAGCACATTTTTTGGTTAGACAATTGTGCATCTCAATTGAAGAATGCATAGATGTTCTATTGGTTGAGTAGGATACATAGGTTGTCTAGAATTCAATATATGTGGAATTTCACAGAGGTTGGTCATGGAAAGAGAGAGAGCATAATGGTGCAGGTGCAAGCACAAAATAGCCTTAGCTCATAAAGAATTAAAGTAAAAAGATGGAGAAACATTGATAGATGCAAAATCCATCATCCAGTGGTGTAACACTACAATGGGTCTAGGTAAGGAAGGTGAGTCTAGAGTTCATAGATATTTTTGGTTGATAGATAATAATAACATTGTACCATATGAGGATTTTTGCACATTGAGAGGATTAAATGAGTTGCACTCTTTTAGAAGCTCTAATGTAGGTTCATTGAGTACCCACACACAAAAATGGCATGCTTTTATCCATCATGTGTAGAGGAAAATTGGGATGAGTGTGAGTCAACTGAATTGGTGGACAAATAAGATATACCAGTTTTGGACCCAATTGACACCTATTATCCTCCACAAGCATTGGAAATGGTAGAGATGGATTCATCCATTGACTTTGACTTCTTGTTTGATCTAGTGCAACTTGGTAATATATATATATATAAATTCAATATGTAACTTTGTAGCTTTTACCTAAGTATTTTCTGAATTAATGACCACATTTTGTATATTTATCACTACAGGCCATTTTTTTTCTATTATTTCACCTAAAGACAATGAAGAAGGGATAGATTATTATTTGTGTCATTGTGTCGAGGCCAAAAAAATTGGATGACTCAGTTATAAATGGTGAAGGTTTAAAGTATCATATAGGTGCAGTGGTTGTAACCGACACATGGCTTAGAAGATATTCTATGAAGAACCCTAACTTGTGGTTATTCAAGGATTAGCAAACAAAGAGAAAGATTCTTCATTATTCGAACCTTGTTGTTGTGTCAAATGTCCACTTGATAAAATAGGGTGGAAAACCACATAATAAGATTCTTTGAAAGGTTTGTGAGTCAAACCATGAGGAAATACTTGAATTATAATATAGAGAAGATCTAGTTGGTTCATTAGATTGAATATAATTACAAAAACATGGACCTCTCTTGCTTTTTGTGATGCTGAGTGCACAATTAGGTCTTTCACACTCTTCCATGCAGGGCACCTCACTTCTTTTTTCTTTTTGAAGTTTTTTAAGGGTTAGTTAAGAGGTTGTGTGTGTCTAATAAGTTCCAAGAGTCCTTCAAATTCAACTAGTCCCAATGTGTTTGTAAAAGAGCGAAAATTGCTCATTAGGTCCTAAGTTGGTCAAAAGTTGCTCAGCAGGTAAAATATTGTTAGGGTTTGGAAACTAAGATATTTGGTTACCTAATAGGTCCTAGAATGGTCCTAGATAGATCCATTTGATCAAAAGATGTAAAGAGCAAAAAATGCTCAAAAGTTGTAAAGTTGCTTGAGCAACTTTTGCAATTTTTGCAAAAAGTTGCAAATGATAGTTTGAGAAGTTGTAACTACCCATTCTTGGGTATATGAGCATGAGAAACATATTTTGGAAGTTTAGAAGGTCTCTAGTCAGATTTCACACTCCTTTCCTACCAAGTTGCATTTTTGAGCAACTTTTACAACTTTTGCAATTTTGTACAAAAGTGAAACTTTTACAAAGTTCAGTAGATTTCACTTCTATGACTTGTAAAATGTTCCAAATTATTAAAAATTAACTAAAAAAACCTAATCCTATGCTATCTTGAACAAAAAAAAAGACCCATTTTTTTCTTAATTAGTAACTTTTGCTCATATCTTGCACAAAAGTGGCCTAAGCATACATATCTTGCTTATATCTCTCTCATCGTTCATCATGGGATCAAAATGTCTACTCTGTTAGCTCTAAGTGGCTTGGTAAACCCTATTCCCAAGCTCATCTCATCTCATTGACTGCTTGAATGTTCTTGAGCATGCCAAACATAATTGACCCTAAGAGTCACTAAATACAATAGGGCAACAATCTTTGATGGAGCATATCTCAAAGCTTGTGTGAGGTATGGATGTAATTATGGGTGTTACAAGATTGTGGTTCTAAAACTTACAATAATGTCTCTCTATTTTTTGATATTGGATTCGATTTTAATTTTGCAACTCCATCTCGGGTGATACGAAAACTTGTACTATTAGCCAATACAAAGTCGTCACCTAGTGAATCTCTTTAACCATTCATCATGAGATAAAACTATCTATTCTATTAGCTCTAGGTGGCCAAGAAAACCCTATTCCTAAGATCATTCCATCCTTTTGACTGCTCAAATGTTCTTAGGCATGCCGAACAGAATTAGCCCTGAGAGTCACTAAATACAATAGGCAAGGGATCTTTGATGGGCATATCTCAAAGCTCATACAATGTATGGATGAAATTTTGGGTGCTACAAGATGATGTTGCCAACACCTATAATAACCTCTCTCATTTTTTGGAGATTAGATTCCATTTTGATTTTGTGGTCCCATCTCAGGTGATGCAGAAACTTGTACTATTGGCCAATACAAAGTCACCAACTGGTGAATCTCTCTAACTGTCATCATGGGATCAAACTGTCTATTCTGTTAGCCTTTGGTTTTTGAGTAAACCATAGTCCTAAGCTTGTCCTATCTTATTGACCACTCAAATATTACAGGGCATGCCAAAAAAAATTGACCCTAGAAGTCACTAAATAAGGCAATGATCTTTGATGGAGCATATCTCAAAGCTCGTGCATGATATGGATACAATTCCTAGTGCTGTAGTATCATATTTATGACCTCTACATTAAACTCTCTCTCTTTTTGGAGATTTTATTTGATTTTGATTTTGCGGCCCCATCTTGGGTTATGTTGAAACTTGTAGTATTGGCTAGTACAAAGTCAACAACTTGTGAATCTCTCTAACTATTCATGGTGGGGTTGAATTGTCTATTTCATTAGCTTCAAGTGGCCAAGTAAACCCTAGTCCCAAGCTCATCCTATATTGTTGACCAATCAAATGTTCTTAGGCATACCAAATAGAATAGAACTTGAGAGTCACTAAATATTATGTGTTGATAGTTGGAACAATGCAAAGGATACAAGAAGTTGAACACTTAAAGGAAAGTTTAATGAAGCAAAAGGTACTGTAAAAACATGAAATAACTTAATCCAAGGTAAAATTTCAACATTTAATGCAATTTCCTCTTTGGCCCCTATCATAGAGATTGTGTTTGACATTCTTCTAAGTTGTCTAATTGATACTGCTTCTACTCGAGCATTTCAATGATAGTATTGCATTTTCATTTCACTTTTATATTACTGTAGATAAGAAGCCCAACATTGTGATTATTTCTCCATACAAGAAGCCATGGATTCAACATAAATTTTGTGTGCAACATTAGTTTATTGAGGACTTGACATGAAAATAGGTGGACCACCACCAAAAAGCCACTTGGAAACACTTTTACTTGCCACAACTTTCAAAATCAGATTTCTAATTCTATCATTTCCCTTATAAAGATATATTTTGAGGAATATTGGAGGCACACCAATTGTAGAAAGCAATGACTACCAATTTAAATGCATGGGAACACAAATTTATTTCTCCTACAGTACAATATATGACTCTCCCTTCATGGCCATCCACCTTCCCAATTGCCCCTCCAAGAATGAATACAACCTCACTGATATCATTCAATATTGTTCTAGTTCCATTCCAATTGAAGATAAATTATGTTCCACACATCATGAATTATATTCTAGAATTCTCTCCACCAAGTTTCCTTCTCATGGGTTGTCTGATTCCTTTTCCTCCTATAAATACTCCCTTTCCTAGTTGAAGAATAGTGGAACCATCTAATTGTCTACCCAATTTTTTGGTTTTCCCTCCTCATGAGCGGTAAGGTTTGAAGGGTCATCCTCCACAACATCATTGTACAAACTTTGACCTACTTTGACCACCTAGTGTCCCTCCTAGTATTTATTAGCTTTCAAATAATACCTAAACAAGGCTTAGTCAAACTAACTTGATCTAGGCACACCAATACACCATCCTAACTTTGCTAGAGTCAAAATAAGCCTCAAATAAAGAACAACACAAAAAAAGCCAAAACAAGGGCTTTTAGGTTCCCTACACTAGGATAATGACAGACACAAGATATCTAAGAAAAAATGGAACAACTATAGCTATAGGAATCGTAAGAAGAGCATATATAATATGTTTTCATGAATGAATATCTCGAAGAGATGGATAAGCAAGCAATATTGATATCAAATTCTATGAATAAATTAAAAACTTTATTTCAAGTCTTCTCATGTTTTGAAGATAAAGCATATAATATAAACTCTTTAAATGTTTATGATGATAATAAAATTCAAGCTTAGACATTTACATAATGTAGCCAACTCAATACTCAAAGTTCAATGTGAATTGTATAACAGTAATAAGAATTCAAGTTTCACAATTCTCATCCCAACAAAAACTCTAAATAAGTTACTCATAATAAAAAGTACTCATAACTTGTACAATTTAAATACAAATTAATATCATAGCCTTATTCACATGTCAAAAGATACTATCAAAGCTTATTATAATGATTCCTACACTTATTTTGGATGCAAATCACATTAAAATAAAATACATAAAATGTAAACAAGAAAAACAAGATATATATTATGATAACCAATAATTTCATACATGAACAAACTGATGCATCAAATTTATAAGTCTAATAATGTCATGCATCAAATATATGTCATACATCAAATATAAAATGTCATATATACATCAAATATGTCCATTGAAATAAAATACAAGATATATCTAATGCCTATACATGTGTGTCCATCCCATATCTTCTCCTTCCCATGAGGGGAAGGAAATAAATCCCTAGAGGTCTTTAGTCATTGCATGGAGGGAGATACTGGGGATGATGGGGTCTTCCTCACATGCTCACGCATTCTTTTGTTTAGGCTCCTCTCTAATTGGAGCTAATACAAACAAAGTATATAGAAATCAATAATTATTATACAATGAAATCAAATATATGTACACAAAAAATTAATTATTTTCTTACTACCATCAAATAGTCACTTTGTACATCTACCTCAAAGGCTCACGGATGATCGAGAGTAACAAGGCCTTACAACAATTCAATTAGTATAATCACTCAATCATACTTATAAATTCCATTTGAAATTTCAATACTAACTATTATAAATAACAACTAAAACTATGAAAACTCTTTCATACTTTGGTCAATGGCTCTGAATTAGCCATCATGACAACAACTCCATGATCAATGGATTGGTGAATATAGGAGGAGTCTGAAACATCAACAATCACAAATTATATAATATAATTTACATATTTTTTTATAGAATATAATATAATCAAATGAATTAAATTAACATGAAACTAATGTATGTCTACAAATCTTGTATCATGCCTAGGCTTAGAGTCCCTTGTGAAGTTCGATGGTCCAGTAGAGAACTAATGCATATCGATACAAAAATTTTGTCAATCCTTCATATCATTACTTAAAAAATATATGTATTAATTTAAATGATTAAATCAATACATACATCTCAACTCTTTGGCGTGAAGTAGAATGGGGCTGAGGAATTTATACTGGGGTCATCAACGCTCTTACTTTGAATTTTGAATAATGTCAAGAAATGCTAATTAATTAGTCATTCACTGCACATAAAAAATGTGATCAAATTAGTTTATTATAATCATAATTTACTTATGTGTCAATTCCAAATGTGTCACTTAGGAACTCATTAGTGACTAGCCCATTATCCATAGTGTCTTATGTTAGAATTACAATAGGAAAGGTAAACTTCTAGGGTGGATGAATTAGCAGTTAAAATTTGAACCCATAAAACTTTCACCATTCATATATGCATAAGTAAATTGAAATAACATGTAAAGAATATGCATCTAAAACATATAACCATGCAAGCAATCACACACATAACACTAGGTATGATTACCTAGAAACCTTCCAAGTGAGAAGGTAAAATTGGGGTGGGGATGACACCCACAAATCTTCACTACTACAGTTGTAAAGTCTATCCATTCGAGGTTACAATATTTGATCATGAATCATGATCTACCCTATAAAAGGTCTTCCTTGTTAAAGGCTTAAAAAGACTGTAAGGTCTTACCCTATTAAAGGATTTCAGCACCCTGTTAGAAGTGTGCCTAGTTAGAGGACTTTAACTTAGAACTAAGCAAGCACCTTGTTAAAAGATTTTGTATAGTCTGCTAAGACTACTCTACTTAAGATATTTAATTAAAATCACCTGTTAAAATATCTTAGCATATATCTTGTGATTGGCACTTGCTTACCTGATGGTAGATCACCTCTATACAATATCCTTTTTGATTAGATGTGTCAATGCTATATCCTTTTCCTCTATACTCTGTTCTTCTCTAACTAGTTCAACAATTCAATCTTTCTTCTAAGTCACCTTGAATACTCTGCATGCAAACTGTCTTGTTCACTCTTCCAACTCTCATTGAAAGTTTAGGGTTTTCATTCTCCTTAAGGATACTTTGGTGGCTTAGGGTTAGGTATGAATCTGTGATTGAGATTCATCCATTTTGCTACTTAAACCTTCCCTTTTTCTCATTGGCTGCATGTAATTGCATAGGGAATCCGCACATAGATTTGTCCTTATCTCCAAAAGATTGTAATCTATCCTTAAGTTGTCTCACAAACAATTTACATAGTTGTTTGTGACATTACAAACAATTTACATAGTTGTTTGTGCCATTACAAAAAAATATGTCCAAACTATGTCACTTGGCATATGAAGTCTCTAATGCTCGGCATGCACTGTATTTATGTTCTGACTCAACACCTGTACTGCTTGGCATCTACTATTTACTTAGCTCTTGAATCACTCAACATGGTTTATCTGCTCGGCACTTGAGTGACTTGGCACATGAGTGACTTGACACATAAGTGACTCAAAACTCATTGTAACTCGACATAGTCTAATATTTGTATGTTGGACTCAACATGTATTACAATTTTGGCATGAACTAAGTAAATCGCTTAAGTGTGTTGACACTCACTTGTCAAAACCAATTTGAGATCAACAATCTCCCCCTTTGACATGAGTGTCAAAAACACTTGAATATCATTATCAATCTTAATCTTCTCGAGTATAACATATCCATGACTTAGCTTATATACAAAACTTCAAAATTTCAAAATTTTGCAATAACCTATATACCTCAAAATCTGATAACTCAACCTAAGTTAATGTGTCTAATTTGTATCCAAAATATGTGCTCCTTTCTGAGTAAGTGTGTCTCTACTGATACTCTTTGACTTTAATGTGTTGTATCTGATACTCTTTAACTTCAAATGTACTTATACTCTTTCATGCTCTCCCTTAGTTGATATCTCTTCATTGTGCTCTACTTCTTCCTTAATGATGTATCTCTCACTTTCTTATTATTCTCTTTTGTTTTGAATTCTCCCTCTTTGTATTACTCTCCCCCTTTATATTAACTCTCCCCCTTTTTTGACACTTATGTCAAATGGGTTACACACGTATAGTGTGTTTGTCCAAAAATGATTTGTGGACTTCCAGTATTATCTTGAGAGCTACATCCTAGTTCTCGCATGCAACATCCAATGACTTGATTTGGATTGCAAGCTTGATATCAAGGTGTACTAGGCCATCTAGAGTAGAAATATTGGGGTCTTTCTTCAATAGAGTTTCAACATAACTGTTGGGTGTTCATTTTGCACGAGTTCAGCAATAGGAATCCATAGTGTAATTCCTCTCTTTAAAAGCAAATCTTTTTAAGGATCCACTCCAAGGTTTAGTGTTTGTCTTGCAACGTACCAAAATTTGCTTAGTAGAAGATAGATGTGAATGTTCACGAGGAGGCCTTTGCTAGTTCCAAAAACTCTTTTACCTTGGAATCAAGTAAAATCTATTCGCTATCTAAAAATATCACACCAAAAGAACAATATTTTTTTGTATTTTTTTTTTTCAAAGAATGCAACTCTAACAATGAAACTA
Organism: Cupressus sempervirens; assembly: GCA_028749045.1. NCBI lineage: Eukaryota > Viridiplantae > Streptophyta > Pinopsida > Cupressales > Cupressaceae > Cupressus > Cupressus sempervirens. The sequence continues at coordinate 413,708,813 of CM053791.1, forward strand.
CTATGAGGTCCTATTCTAATAGGGGGGTTAGCAAAGCAAATAATGAAACTGAAAGAAAATAACATGAAATGAAATAACTTGAAAGTGAAATTCCTAAATAGAAATAAGCTACAGAACACAACACGTTGCGAGTTAAACCTTTGAAGAAATCGATAGGAAACCAATGAAAATAGGAGCGGCGTTTCCTAGAATCCACTGATGCAATTGTCAGTGAGAATCTTTAACAAATCGAATGATGTTTCACTCTTCATCAAATCGCAAGGCCACAAAAAGTGCGCTCATGCGAGACAAAAAAGCTATGTAGACACAATCAGGTGATTTCTTCTCAAGCTCGTTACATCAATAGAATTCATATATCTGTAGCAAACACTAGAACTAAAAGATTGCAAAACCAGAAACAATGCAATAAAACTTTGGCTCAATCAAAATCTCATGAATAAATCCACAAAACAATGACACATTCAGGCAAGAATAACTACACTCTGAATGCTAGCACCAAAAGCATAATTTTATTGCATAATAACGACGACCCTTGTTACATTTTACAATGGGGTATTTATAAGAAATCATCTCCTCAATTTATGTTGAGAGTGAGAGATATCTTGATGCAATAAAATGCTTTTAGAACATTAAAACAAACTAAATATATACAAACTGGTAATCTAACTGGTGCTTAGAGGGACTCCATCCATATTTTATTCATTAATTAGATGCATGAGCCCTTTAAATGTCAAAAACAATGAAAGCATGAGAGAGAAAGTTGGAGGAAGCCATCAGTCCAAGTAGAAGTGCATGGAGACACCAAAAATAGAAGCTAGCCCTTCACTTGATGTGTGTCGGAGTTAACTTGCCATCAAAATGCATTTCCAATGCATGGAAAGTGCTATTTTTGAAACTGGCAGTCAATTGTCAGTGCACCTCTGATTTGCGGAGCTACATGAAAATGCAGAGTTGCAGATCTGTGGACCTGCGGAGCTGTGGACCTTGACTGAGTCAAAAATCTCAAAATTTTTCTAAGTGTCAAAATTGAAATTTTGGCATCTGGGTTTTGTTCATCTTCATCCTAAAGATATGTTTGGATATTTGCCCTTGAATTTCTCTATAATCTCAGTAATCTTAGCAACATCAAGAAGATACAAAGCCTCATACTTATCTTTGACCTTTTGTCTATAGTTGTCCACCTCAGTTCGAGTTTCTGCAAAATCCCTAAGTTTGGTATCCAACTCTAACAATGCTTCTTCTGTCTTGAAGACTTGTCTGATGTCTTCATCACTGGATGCTTCCTCTAAAGTCTTTCTAAAGTTTTCTACAACTACCTCAATTGGTAAAAGCTTCTCTCATTCTTCATCTTCAAAAATATCCAAACATGCATCACTATATAACTTTTCTGCTTACAAAATTCACTCTCGAGCTTGGTCCTTGAGCCTATGTATCTCATCATGCAATGTTTCCATCACTTTATTTCCCTCTACAATATTTTCTATCCAATCATCTATCATGTCTAGCTCTTCCCTAGTATATACATCAATCAGAATGCGGTACCTTTGTCCTTTTATGGCATGTAAAATTTGCAAATCCTTGCTCCAAACTCGTACCTCATCCATAATGCTGAAGTCCTGCCTCAAAATTGCCATGATCTTATCAACATTGTCTTGTGTAGCATGCAATAATTTTAGACTTCCTGTAATTATAGTGATACCCCTATCCTCAAGGTTGTCTCGCCAATCCTGACAACCTCTCATAAATGGATTGAGCTGTACACCTTTCCCTTCTTTAAGAATGGTAGTCAAAGTCTCCTCAGGGCATTTAGAATCAAGAGGACCAATAAATTTAGCTAGATATCCTTTCAAGATCTCAACTTGGCTTCGAAGTGCTCTGATTTCAATCTCATCATGTTCCATGTGGTTAAGAACCTCTTTGACTCCCATAGTCATCATTTGTCAAGAAGTATCCCTTGTAGGTTTCCCTAACATGATATCCTTTACTTCATAGTCCTGAAGGCTAAAAGCTTCTTCATCTGTACCTTTCGAGGGATGAGCCACTTGTGCAAATAAGTCCTAATTTTGAGTAGTGGTAATGAATGCAAATGGTGTTGCATCATGTAATGGAGAGTCAAGCTTGTTCAAAATCTTTGCAATGTCACAAATATCATCCTCTGAAGCAAGGAATTGATGCTTAGCACTTCTCATTATTTCCTTCCGAAACCATCTCGGGATATGTCTTTCTTTAACCTTGGCTCTAAATGATGAAGGGCTGTGTTCAGCTACCTCCTTCCCTCTGTCGCTTTTGCTTGGAGTTTCTTGTTGAGAGGGTTCTTCTTCTGTAGTCTCAATTTCTATAGATCCAGTAGTTTGATCCTCAACTTTCTGGAAAGGCTGTTGTATACATTCCATTACCTATGCCTCTTTTGGTGGCTCATTAGTAGTCCTTGGTTCTGGTTCTTCTTGTAATGATGATCCTTTCTAAACATGTTCCTCTGAACTCGAAGGTGGAGGTGTCACTGAAACCTTATCTACCATCATAGCTTGAGGTGAAGATGGGGGCGTTGGATGAGGACCTTGTGTCTCTGGTGGCATCTGCGTCCAATCTTGTTGTTAAGATTCACCTGTAGGAGTATCTCTACTCTTATCTCCAACCAATTCTATACCCACTGGCATGAAATCAAAATCTGGAATGGAGAGAATATCATCACCTAGCTCTCTTTCATCATTCACCCATCATTGTACTTTGTCTTTCGAAGAAGAGAGCTCTACCGTTTTAGCTTGGGTGGGTGGTGGGGTATTTGTGACATTCTTCTTCCTTTCCAATTCTGTGGCTTTGGCAAATCGAGTTCTCCCTTGTAAAGGCACTTGTTCTTCCTCCCCATCTGACTCTGTTTCATCCTCATCTGATTCTTCCTTGGGAATGGTTTCAGGAACAGATGGATTAGGCACTAATCTTTTACGAACTCTCTGCCTCTTGTTTATTCTAACCTTAACCCTCCTTTGCTTCTATGGAACCATAGGAGAAGCGGGTTCTTCATGCATCAAATGAATGGATGTCTCTGGAATCTCTTCTTCTTCTTGTTGGCTTGACAAAATAGGAGGCAATGGAAAATCAACTTGGATATGAGAAATTGCAGGGTCTCGGGGATCTTGGGAAGTAGATTCATGTTGCGGCATAGGGGCCTGTTCTTCAATATGCTCGATCTGGATCCTTTGAGGAGAGGCTCTCTTCCTCTTTTCTTTCTTCTTCTCTGAAGGATGGTAATATTCCACTGGACGATCAAGCTGGTAGACCATTTCTGGCCTGATAGGAGACTAGAGCGCAAAGATAGGAACTGTGACCTTCCTCCCCTTTACCCTTTTTGGGTGAGCATGTGCATGGAATATCACTGTGTCCGAAATTGGATCAAGTAGAAAGGGTTTCTTGATCCAACTCTTTGTCATTCTGATGACATGTCTTGCTCGATGATTGATATCATCTCCTTCCTCCCTATCAATTTCTGCATTCAGAATGGGCCTCTTGCCAACCTTATCTACATTGAATAAGGGATCCAGTAGCTCTTGTGAATCTTCTAGCCTTATCTCATCCGAGATGGTCAAATGGAGAGCCTTCTCTGCTAAATATAAAGTCATTCTATAATAGTCCTTGATACAGACATCATAGTCATTTGTGGCATTCATCCAATGATCTTCAATGGCGTCCTCGTGGTAGAACTCTTTTCCTGCCAGATTTTCCACTTTACCAACATTGTTGAAGAATGGCCGGGGAGAGTTATATTCTTCGAGGGGATAGTTCTCCCATTCCCACTTGAAAGTCAGGATATCCTACTTTCTCTTTACCTGGTATGCTCCTATTACAAATGGCCAATCCCAACAAGGTCTTCATTGTTTCTTGATCCTCTCATATGCTGACTCAATTTGCTGAGAAATTTCCATTAGAACCAACTTGTCACTTGGGTACCTTGGGAGCTTCTTTCGATGAATAGATGCACCACCAACCCAAATGTATGTGAATGTTCGAAACTGGATAAAATATGCACCGAGAGCTATGATCTGTGCCTTGGCCTCATCAGAAAATCTCTTTCCATAATCGCCTTTGATGAATTGAATGATGGCAAAGATAAAGGCATCATTCACAATCCTATACTCTTTGCTTTGTGGTGAGAGCTTCTTCTTAACTAGTTGAGGATAAACTATATATGGCCATGCGTTAGGGTCTTGCATACTGCCCTTTTTGTACAATCCAAGATAGTCAGTGGCTCTTGCTGCAAGTAGATATACCACAAATGAAGTCATATAAAACTTCTTCTTGTCCTTTACTATTCACAACTGATCACACACATTCTCACTAAGTGTGGTGGCCCAATCTAGTGGCATTTTTGCATGTTTGATAGTTTCAATGAAGTTAACCATGAATGGAGCGAGATGACCTACTGCAGGCAATCCCATAACTCTGCTTAGAAGAATGATTGAATATCCAATGTCATCCTTCATGTATCCTCGTGCCATATCTACTTTGCTGATTGTCTTTCCTCAAGATGGCTTTTCAATGAAGTATGAGGAATATATGATGTCCATGGCCTCCTAGTGATGATCCTTATGCCACCTCTCAACTGCTTCAAATGAAAGTTTGATAAACTAATCAGCTCTAGGTAAGTGAAAAACTCTCTCGATATTATTAGGTCATAGATCTAAGACCACTTCCCTAGTGACGCTCTTTACCACCCTTTCCTTGGGAAAAAATGTCGAGATAAGGTCAAAATCAATTCAGCTGACTGAACAGTCCCAGGATGTGATGTTGCATTTGCCAATCCAGACCGGATTAAGGCGAATCTCAAAGAAGATCTTTCAGTTGGGTTGTTACAAACCCTCAAAAATTCTCCCAAGTCCGTGTGTCAAAGTTCTGTGTCTTTGATCTCAGAGTGTTCATTGTGCAATCGTGACTTAGAGGTTACGCCTTGGAACTTGTACACAACTAGCTTTGCTATTGATCTAGATGTGGACGCCATTTGATTATATTACCTGTACATCACAAAGGAAAAAAAATGATTAATCACTGGATACATATAAAACATTAAAAAAAACAAAAAAAAAAAGATATTCTAAAATTTATTTTACTTCTTGTGATTTCTTATTATTATTATTTTAAAAAAAAAATTATTATTATTTTTTTTCAATTCAATTTTTTTTGGGTTTTTGAGATCATATAAAAATAAAATAATAAAAAAAATTAAAATTTAAAAAAGTGAGGAGGGCGGTGGCGGAGGCTACGTGCGCGTCCAGAAGGGCGCCACGGCGCGCGCACAGCCCAAAAGGTGTGCGCAGTGGTCGTGTGTCCAAAAGGGCGCCGCGGAGCGCACGCAGCCCAAAAGGGCACGCACAATGGCCATGCGCATCGCACATCCAAAAGGGCACTGCGGCAGGGCGGTGCACACGTCTAGAAGGCGCACGCCACGAGTCCAAAAAGGGCACCACGTTGGAGTGGTGCGCATGCAACCCAAAAGGCGTGTGCAGCGATCGCGCACCGCGTATCCAAAAGGGCACCGCAGCAGAGTGGTGCGTGCGTAGCGCAAAAGGCACATGCAATGACTGTGTGTCCAAAAGGGCGCTGCAGTGGAGTGACGCGTGTGCAACACAAAAGGTGCGTGCAGCCACCGTGCGTGCCACGCGTCCAAAAGGGCACCGCGGCAGAGCGACGTGCACGCGGCGGCAACGTGTGAATGGAGGGGGGGGGGAAGGTTTCTCACCTTCCTCTCTCGATATCCAAGAAAAAAGAAGTGAAGAAATGACAATAAAAAGGGAGAAGGAGGGGTTTTATAAACCCCCCTTCCTTCCTTGTTTTTACAAAATGCACGTGCCTTGATATGTGCGCGTGCACACGAAATTTTTTATTTATTTATTTATTTTATTTTATTTTATTTTTTTCAATTTTTTATTTTATTTTATTTTTTATTTTTTTAATTTTTTTTTTAATTTTTTATTTTTTTTCCTACTCTAAATGATTTAATGGAGACTTTCTCCTTCTTCCGATTTCTAAACTATGAGTCTAGGAGTCGGAAGAAAGTAGGGGGTCACCACTCCTAGTGAGGAATGGGGCGTGTGTTGTGGATACCACAACAATAACCTAGCTCCTTGTGTAGTATTTCCATATGTGGGGTGAGGGACGCCTGTATACATGTCAATTTGGCTCTTATGTTAGCCTCTTCTACTATTAATATAACTAATTAATTTTGTGACTAAAGCAATGTATTAAAATGCTTCTCACTCTGAGTAGGGTTTTGAGGTAACCTTGTATCTGATATGTTAATCTTTCTCTCCAGGTTAGAATATGATGTCTAGTCTCTTGGGTGAAGAGTGTAGGGTCACACAATTTGGTGTACAATGGGACTATATTCTCAAGTACCTTCTTCACATCCTTAACCTTTGTTGCCAATACAACTTGAGTGAGTTCCATATCACAAGATATCTTTTCATTTACCTTGCTTTGGAATTTGTTTTCATACCAATCCAAGAGTTTAGCATTAGTATCAATGTCTTCATTATCGACCTTTTCCACTATATCTAACAATTGTTCTAGTAATGGCTTGGTCTCTTCAAGAGTTGGCAGACTAAATGCATCTAGAAAGATGTCCTTAATATCTTGAAGTGCTTTCTTCTTCCTATGTTCTCTCGTAAGCATTTCTTGATGCTTTTCCTTTCTAAGGCTTGTTGCAATATGCCTATTTGGTCTATTTTCATTTTATCATAATCAAACTTGGGTATAAAAATCTCTTCATCAAGAGTGATGTTTCCATGGTGAATTACCTTTTCATCTTTTGAAGAGCTAGAGCCTAGTGCTAAGATTTGCAATGGTATAGCTTTTGTGCTTGGCTTCTAAAGAACCTGTGTAGGAGTGCCAGATGTTGGTAGGGTTACTAGTGCTTGGATGGCCTCTTATTCTTTCACTTTTGGTGTTTCCTCACTTTCTTTAGATTCTCTCTTGTCTATCACAATGCCATGATTAACACCTTGTCCTTGTGCTTTAGGTATAGATGAGTCTATTTATCTTGCTTCCTGCTGTCTAGTAGTAGTGTCTTTCTCTTCTTTTGCATTTTGCTTCTACTCAACTATGTCAATTGTAACAAGTGTATCAATCTTAGTAGATGTATCTACTATTGTTTGAGTCTTGAGTAATTGAAGGAATGATAGAATGTGGTTTTTGTGGATTCACCTTGTCCCCTGTGACATGAGTGAATGCCTTTTGGAGCTCATCTATACTGACCAAAACTAGATTATCACATAGCTTAGCTTGTAGTGTAGATGTATCTAGAATCTTCTTTAAATCTTCTATAGTCAGTGGATTGATGTTCTATACTGATGCATTAGAAATATTCTTTACAATTATAGTCTCAGTGGTTGTGATTGTGTCATGGGGAGGACTGACACTCGATATTTGTGTGTTTTGCACACTGTGTTCATCTTGTTGCTCAGGCTCAATAGTTGCCATGTCATCATCTTTCTTTTTTGTCTCTTCCCCAACTATATTGTCTTCTTCCTTGTCATAATATTTGTCATCTTCATCCTTATCATCACCTTTACCCTCAAAAAGGTTAGCTTCTCCTTGTTTCATAGTGGTCAGCCCATAAATGAGTTTCCACATTTGGGTTGATTTCTTGACCACATCTTCAATGTTATTTTGAAGAATGTTGAAGGCTCTATATTTAGGTGTAAACCTAACTCCATATTTATTATTAGCCTTAGCAATCTACTTTGGCTAAAGTGGTTTCCCTTATTTTTTTCTCCAAATTTAAACAATTATGTCATTTTTTCTCAACTAAGTCATATAGTTTCTTGGGTATTGAGTTGGAAAATTCTAATGGTGTTGTCCTAAATTTTGACATCATTTCATATAGGGCTTCTTCCACTTTATTTTTCTCCTCTTTGCAGAAATCATCAAAATTTACATGTCTAAAACTAGATAAGTCTGCATTATTCTTGACATTTTCACATAATTTTTCAAGATTAGAGAGAGGATTATGAATTATCACTTTAAATTGACTTATATCATTTGTTTCAGTCCTTTCTTCATCTGAATTTGGCTGTGCCACATGTTTTATTCTTTGTCTTTTCTTCTCTTGGCCACCTTTCTCTATTTTCTTGGATTTTTCCTTAGCCTTTTGAGTGATTGCATATGTGTTAGCTTTGGTGATAGGTGCACTCAGCTTAGCTTGGCTAGGTTTAACAATCTTGTTTATCTTAGCCATTGGTTGTGACTTAGCCTTCCTTTTCTTTGGCTCAGTAGGAGTAGGTGCTTTCTCAACTTCTTCTCCCTTGGCACCTTCAGTTTTGTCCTCTTCCTTGTCTTCTCCAATGCCTTGGGTCAATGCAAGAGGTGCTTGAGTTTGTTCTTGTTATTCCTCTTCATCCTCTTCATCTTCTTCCTCTTCCTCATTTGCACCCTCACCAAATTTATCCTTAAGCTTCTTAATCAGCTTATCTTTCTTCTTAAGTGTGGAGGTAGTTTTCAACTCCATTTCAATCTTTGATTTCATCACCTCATAATTTCCAAAGATTTTAGCAGTTTCATCTATTTCCTCTACTAGTAGAGTTGTGATGGTTGCTGAGGCTTCATCAACATTAATTTCATATCCTAAGGGTCTTAGCCATCTTACCCTTGGTATGGCAACTTGCACATATGTGTAATCAACATTAACAGGGAAACATATGTCATTGTAGTCCCGTTCAACCAATGAAATTGGTATCCTCATTTTCTCCTTCATTGATTTCTTAAAATCTTTGAAATAACTTATCATGATAGTTTCAAAATTAGCTCCCATCTATTCAATAATTTCACTAATCTGCATTGCAACAAGCCTATTGTTCTTCCATCCAACTGTACCAAAAGAGGGAAATGTATTCTACACATAAAAGAATATACAAACTAGAATTGTGCCAAATTTACATTGTGCACTCTTGGTTTTTCTTAGCTCCAAGATTCTCCATCAGTTGTTGTAACTATAGTTTTGCCAAATCATATGTATGATCTTTCTTTACAATCTTGTAGCCAATATCCATAGCAATATAGGGTACACTATTCAATCTACTTGATTGATAGAATTTATGAGAGATTACCCTTATAGAAAAGTTTATTAGTGGATTAGTGATGGTATCTATAGTCATACCTCTCTTATTCAATTTTGCTCGAGTTTTTTTCTATATTACTTTCTTGGAATCACTCCTCAGAGTCTTGGGTCGATCTAGGGTTGGGTAGCTAGTAACCCTATGAGTTATTCTTTTAGCAATCTTAATCAGTCCACCCTCCAGTCATAAAGATCCATCATTTATTTGGCTCAACACAATTCTATTCCATTTAGCTTTAAATACACTAGGAAAATCTAGGACATGCATTAAACCCTTTCTCTTAACAATTTTATACTCTTCCTTCAAAACACTATTTTCACATGACCTATCTTCTCTGATTTCTAAGTCCCCAATGCTACCAATTTTACAATTATAAGATCTCCATACATCTTGAACCATTATTCGATTTGGAGGGATCATGGGTAATGTGCCAAAAGGATCTTGTTTGTGAGCTATGTTAGGAATGGCCTTAAACACAAGTTGTTTGACTTCATTACTGACAAGCTAAACATTTAAAAGTTCCTTCTCTTCAACATTTTTTGAACTAGATGCCATTTGTAAAGCTAGGGTTTATACAAAGTAAAACTACGTAACTCAGCTTGTGATAAATACCTTGTGGAATCCAAAGAACTAGTGTGAGATTGCTATCAAAATATTTGCAAATGCTTTGAACAATTTTTTGAATCACCTTTTTCTCTGCTCACTCTTGCTCGAATTTGAAATGATGAATAATGAGAAAAAATTGAGCATATACCCTTCAAAAACATTTTATTTAATGCTGAGTGCTTACATAGCTATAAGATTGGCATCAACCAATTTTAGGATCACTTAACATCCTTTGATATTTCCATCACTTGGTAACTACTACAAACTTGGTATCTACTAGCTAGTCTTGACAACTTGGCATCAACTAACATTCCACTTAACATTCATGGGAAATATTTCATGCTCGGAAAAAACATGAAAGACTTAAGGATTTAACTTGAATTTTCAATAGCATCTTGCATCTTTATTCATGCTAATGTAGTATTTTCTATCTCCTTTGGAACTGATGTATGATATAACACTTGAATATCAGTCCCACATACCTCTTGATTTCCTAGTTTGATGAGGTGTAATCACTTGACCCATTGGGTGAAGTGATCCCTTCATTTGATGTGCTACAATCATCTTTCTTTTTCCATGTCTTGTTCATCTCATCTTTGATGTGTTCAACATTCTCCTTTCCTTTGCCTTTATCAAATTCAAAACTTGGTGTCATTGACCTAGTTGGACAATGCTTACTGATGTGACCAATCTTCAAATAGTTAAAACATATGGTCTGACTCAACCACCTTTTGTAGTTACCACTAGAGTGTGTTCTAATACAGTTCTCAGGAACATGTCCATATCCTTGACAATAATGATAACTATATCTTGTATTATAATCCCAATAATAAGAGTTTCCATTGTTCCTTACCTTTGCTTGTTTGTTTGATGACCATATGGATTTGGATCTACATTCAAAAGCTCTATGTCCATACTTTTGATAGTTGTAGCAACAACCTTCAAATATTTGTGTGTTCATGCAACTGGTTCTCCATTCATGTTCTAATGACCTTGCTTGTTGCATTTGTGACAATGAACCATGCTCTTAGGCTTAGCATTTTGAGTTGTATTCTTACTCCTACACATATGAGTAGTATGTCCTTTCTTACCACAATTATGACAAGTAGGTTTGGAGTCCTTACCTTTGTTGTTCCTTTCTTCAACATTTTTGGACGATTCTCCTTCTTTAGTGCTTGTGTATCCCAGTCCAAATGTATCATCGTTACATCTAGGGGATCTCAATAATTGGTCAAAGTATTTGATGGCTTCTTTTGGTTTGTTAAAACTTTTAGAAAATACCTTATCTCTCTTTAGGTCACTCTGTAGTTATTCATTATGCAACTTCAATGTAGTTATCTCAATATCCTTGACATTCAGTTCGTAGTTGGAATTCATCATTTGACTTAGAGTATCCAATTGCATGTTGGAAATCTTGGTTAGTTCTATTGACTTTTCTTCTAGTTTGTTGGCCAAAACTCTTTTGTCTTCTTCAATCATGGTTTTTTCTTCCATGGCTTTCTTTTTTTGTTCAACCACTTCATATACTAGCATGGCTTGTGATTCTTATTCTAACTTGAGATTTCTGATTTCCTCATCTTGGATTTTGTTCTTTTCCATTAGGTCTACAAATGCTGCATCAAATTCATTTAAATATTCATTTGCAAATAGCTTAGTAGTGTCTATCTCTTTATAGTGTGTCTCATTCTCTGCAATAGAAATTTCTTTCCTTCTCTTCAAGGATTTCTTTAGTTCCTCTCTCACCTCGTTTAGTTGATGTAGTATGAGATGCATTTCAATCTCTTGATTTTCAATAGTCTTTCCCAACTTGTAGACCTCCATTTCAAGATCTTTTCATCAAAGCTGTAAAGCTTCTTCTTTTGAGAACTTAGCTCTGATACCAATTGTTGAAATTATAATAGGCAAGGTAAACTTATTTGAGGGGTGGGGGGGGGGGGGGGGGGGGGGAGGGGGGCACGGGGGGTGAGTCAAAAATTAAAACTTGAACCCATAAAACTTCCACCATTCATATACACATAAGTAAATTGAAATAACATGTAAAGCATATGCATCTAAAAAATATAACCATATAAGAAATAAAACACATAACACCATATATGATTACCCAAAAACCCACCAAGTGAGAAGGTAAAACTAGGGTGGGGATGACACTCACAAATCTTCACTACTACAGTTGTAAAGTGTATCCAGTTAAGGTTACAATGTTTTGATTATGAATCATGATCTATCATATGAAAGGTCTTCCCTATTAAAGGCTTACAAAGACTGTTAGGTCTTACCCTATTAAAGGATTTCAACACCCTATTAGAAGTGTGCCTAGTTAGAGGACTTTAACTTACAACTAAGTAAACACCCTGCTAAAAGATTTCATACAACTTGTTAGGACTACTCTTCTTAAGAGATTTAAGTGAAATCACCTATTAAGATGTCTCAACATAGATCCTTCAATTTGAACTTTCTTTCTTGATGATAGATCACCTCTAAAAATATCTTTCTTGATCAGAGATGTCAATGCTATATCCTTTTCCTTTATCCTCTATTCTTCTCTAACTGATTCAACAATTTACTCTCTCTTCTAAGTCACCTTGAATACTCTACATGTAGACTATCTTGTTCACTCTTCCAACTCTTATAGAAATTTTAGAGTTTTCATCCCCCTTAAGAATACTTTGGTGGCTTAGGGTTAGGTATGAATCTACAGTTGAGATTCATCCATTTTTCTACTTAAACCTTCCCTTTTTTTGATTGGCTACATGTAATTGCATAGGGAATCTACATATAGATTTGTCCTTATCTCCAAAAGATTGTAATATATCCTCAAGTCATCTCACAAATGGTTTACATATTTGTTTGTGCCATTACAAACAGATATGTCCAAACTATGTCACTCAACATATGAAGCTCTGATGCTCGACATGCATTGTATTTTTGTTTTGACTCAACATCTACACTGCTTGACATTTATTGTTTACTCGGCTCATAAATTACTCAGCATGGTCTATCTACTTGGCACATGAGTGACTCGACACATGAGTGACTTGGCACATGAATGACTCGACACTCATTGTAACTTGACATGGTCTAATATTTGTATGTTGTACTCAACATGTATTACAAGTTCATCATGAACTAAGTAAATGGCTTAAGTGTGTTGACACTCACTTGTCAAAACCAATCTAAGATCAACATCTCCAATATGATTTCCAAATGTGCATAAGGATCCACATGACATGTACATGTAACCATGATGCAAAGAATGCTCCTCCTCAGCTAATGGACTAGTACAATGAATGAGGGTCTGTGTCAAAGCATTAATAGTCCCAAGAGTACTGGTCTCTACATGTTCCTTTACAACTAAAGGAATAATGACATGCTCACCCTATGGCTTGAAAATAGGTGCCCTAAATACATTACGGTCACAACGTGCCCCCAACCTCTCAAATGATGACCCCCAACCTCTACCTTGAGAATCTAACATGTCAAAATAATTAGGGATCTCCCCAAGAAAAAATTCACAATACAATTTCTTTAAGAAATACATTAGACCCTTGTGATTATTACAGGGAGGGACACCAAAGACCATCCACCATCTATCTCAAAAGTTATTTCTAATATTATCATGTATGCACCAATGAATGAGGAACCTTTTAGTTAGATGTGTAACATTGTCTTGTTCTCCAAGATTTTTAAACAATGTACACCTTTCACTATGTCCTTTTTTCTTACATCTTTATAGGATAATTTTTTTTCATAATATCCTCTCTATTAATATGCCAAATATCCAACTGACCACTAATAGAAGCTACATGACTCATAATGGACTCAAGGGAGGATGCTAATTGTGCTCTTATAGTATTAGTTTTACTTTAAGCTTTCAACCTACCAATGATTTCTTCTAATTCATTTTTCTCTCTTTCTATGTCATTCATTATATTGTCTTGGGTGCTAGGAGGAGGTCTTTCAACAGGTGGAGGTTGCGGAAGTTCTTACTCTTCTTGTGGAAGGTTTTCATTTTGCTCTTGTAGAGGGTTTTCATTTCGATTTTGTTGATTAGGCTAGGGATTTGGTGGTAATTATTCACATTTCCTAACAAGAAACCAATTTCATTTTAAATAAATAAATAAATTTGAAGAAAAACTTAAAAAAATATACAAAACAATGCAAAAATATACAAAGCAATGCAAAAACAAGAGTAGAAAACATACTTGATGATCTCAATATTAATCTCCCATGCTAACTAGGCATTTTGAGGAGTAGAGTGAGAAAATTCTTCAACTTCTACAAGCTACATGTGTGCGATTGATGGGAAAGAGCAAAGCAACAAAATGAAAGAGGAGAAATTGGAATGGGTTGTGGGTTTGTAGTCCATATATAAGATTTTTTAAAAGTGCGCACCCACTTTTTCTTGGGCTTGTGGAGTCAAAGCCTAAGTGCATGCACACGTTTAGAATTTTTAAATTTTTAGTTGTGTGTCATATTTTTGGCACCACAACTTCATGCATTCAACCTTATCCTATTTTTATGTGATATCTTCAATGATCATCTATTCCTTATTAGATGGTGTATCAGATACACTAGGTGTATTGGAGTTCTTTTTGGGTAAGGAACATATTAGGTAGGTTTAAAACTATTACTAGAAAGAATAAGATAGGGACAAGCCTAAGGATGAGCTAAATCCTATATTTAGTAGGGCAAAATCTTAGTTCTAGGCCGACATTAATAGAGTCATCAAGACTCACTTCACTTTAGGCTCTGCAGGGCTAGGGCGAGAAAACCTTAGGGATTGATCTTATTATCTTGGTATTCTTCTTTTCAAGACTACCCCTTATAGTAGAACATTGGTCACAAATTCTTCTTAGGTTTGCAACAAATTACTTGACTATAATAGCTAGTTATAATCAACAGGAAAAATGCCACAAATAAGTATTGACTAGCAACTTTAGTTCTTGATTACTAAAATGGAAAGTTGGTTATAATTGATGTATATATATCTTGTAATTGTATAAAATACAAACTTACTACTAAAATTAAGTGATTAGTGCCTTATCTATTGTTATATAGAGTCAACACCAATAGTCTTGGACCTATTTAACTGACTTGTAGTTAAATTTATCAACAATGAACTTTGAACTTCATTCTTATCATATCCCTCTTATATACCAAAAACCACACCTTTTTTTGAAAGAAATTACTTAATTCCTTGAACTAAATGCAATCAATAGGAGATATAAAATCTATTTAAACTATATTAAACTAAAAGGACATTGTTCATTTCAATTTCAAAATCATAGACATGTAAGGAAGGAGACAAAATTTAGATACATAGATGTGCAAAAACTCCCTTTTGTATTAATTTCCTTATAAAAATAAATACTACACTAGATATAGACTCACAATATAACCCATAACTTGATAGTTTGATCTTTTATATTCATTCCTCTCTCAAATTCACAAGTTTGAACACATTTATACAATCACAAAAGACTAGACAAATTGCAAATATAACATAAACTAAAAAATATATAGACTTCTGACCTGAACTCGTCATCTTGGAAATTCTTAAATAGGATTGAAACAAGCTACAAATGGGAGGAGGACACATGTCATCACCTTAATGGAAGAAAGAAAGGTAAGACATAACAAAAATATAATAAAGAAACATTCTCCTATGCTTTATCCAAAATTAGGAGAGTACTTTAAAAGTTAGTAGGTGGCACTTTATTGAAGGAACTTTATCTTTACTCTACTTTGTTTGGGCACACCCCCTCTTCTTCTCCCATAGGTCTCTTTGGAATTTTGTCCATGATCTAAGCATAGTTAGTGACCATCTTCCTAATCCTATGAGGACAGATGATATCCATATAGAATCCAATGAAATTGGGATATGCTATCTTCAATTCCCTCTCTACCCTCAAAATGTCATCCAATTTTTCCAATTTATTAGCTACCTCACCTTCTACAACTATATTTGGAATAATATGCTCATGTTGTAGCTCCATGGTGCCAGGAAACACATAGTTCCCTATTTCCTTAAGTGTTCCCTTCATACAATTGTAAAGATCATACATCTTGTAGGAACCATTTGACAGGTTGTAATGGTGGAGGAAAGAGTAGATTTAATCAAGAGCCTATTTTCAAATTAAAAAGTCCCCCATCCTAAAAAATCTACAAAAGAAAGTGCCTTTATGAAAATTAGGGCCTAGATACTCCTTATTGACCATAAACAACTATCATATGAATTCCATTATACCTAACCTAGGGGGAATAAACTTTGGTAATATGTGGGGTGGATAGGAACAACCATAGACTCTCATCAAGGAAAAAGTTGGAAATAAGAAAATGTCCCCCCAATTATGGTCTAATAATTTAGCCTTAGGAAACAGGGTTGGTCTCAGTAGAATTTTCAAAATCTTAGGTGTCCTAAAATAACATGGATCTAAAATTCTAATTATTATAGTACTAAAATTATTAAAGAATGAAAAAAATGAGAAAAATGATAATTACTATCCCATATCTGTGTCCACAAGTGAATTGGAAGCTCTCCATTTACATCAGTGGTATGATCAATGAAATCAGAGCTCACATATCCCACATTCTTGTAGAGGATTAGGTGCATCAGTGGTGAATAATGATGGAACTTGAAATCTTTTAACTCTCTACTCTGAGCCAGGGCAATGTTTTCCTTCATTACCTCCAAAATATATTCTACATAATCATACTTCCCCTATAGTAGGAGTCTTACACATCTCTAAAAATGATAAATTCAACACCATACACCATATATGTTCCATCTTTTCCAACCACCTTGTGGACACCATTTACTGTTTTTACAAAATAATTCTTAAACTTATCCAAAGGCATCATTTTTTCCACCTTCTTAGTGTAATAACCCACACTCTTAATCCATAGGGATATGTTGCAACATAGACTTCCCAGTGTAGGCCTTGGTGTTTCTCTCAAAATTATTTTCCAAATCCTCAAAATCTAAAAGTTGGCCCATGGCTCCATCCAATCCAAAAGCTTCAATGAATGAAGCGCAGTCAAGTCTACAAAGGATATTTCCATCTCTCCTATTGAAGGATTTGGGGGCTAAACTGTATGATCAAATTAGGGCCTTCACCAAGTCTACATCCACAAAAACCTTTGGAAATATCAATTTCACCAAGTTCTTCTTCCATGGATTACACACTACGATCTTTTTCTCCTTATTATGATAAAAATATTTGAATAGATCAGAACCTTTGGCCCCAAGGCATGTAGCATCTCTTTACAGAGCACATGAGTTGATGAAAGCATGGTAATCTGCAACATTATCATTTGAGGAATAAGGAAAAAGCTTAATCCACTCTTAAACAAACCTATTAGGTTTTCTTTGTCACATTTTCCCTCCCTTAGAAGTTGAGTTTTTGCCACTTCCATCTGATGCTTGAATTTATTCTACCTCCTTATCAGACATCTTAAAAGTATACTGAAAAACACTGTATAGATTTTTCTCTCTGGTACTAAACACAATTATTTGCATGCCCTAAAACTCTACACTTGCTCAAAATCCTTTTCTCAGAAAAGAGTAAACTATAGCTAATTGATTAAATGTCTTTATAGCTTGATATATATTATCAACATTTATCTTTGCTTTGATTCTCAACATGCTCAAGCCATAAAATCATCTTATTCTATCACCTCAGGGGAACACCATCATTATTATCAAACATTGCACTTTTTGTTCATTTCTTAGATTTCATTGGTCAAGAACCCCTTGTTGTTTCTAGCTCAAAAGATGGAAAAAAAAAGGTCACTTAGGGTTTACAATCCTCATAATATCTCAGGCGGGTCAGAGATGTCATTTGATCTTATGATCTCCTAAAGTCAAAAACCTTATTGGACTATTGCAAGGCTTAGAAAAATCTTTATGATCTCACAACATGCAGTTTATACTACACAACAACACATCTCATGTTTCCCTCTAAACCCTTACGATACTATGAAATTCTATTAAACCTCTTTACCATAGCATCATGGGCTTTATCTTTTACTTTTACAATCTCATGACACATACCTCTTTCTAGCCTTGTAGGAATTCATCCATTGGCTTGAGACCTATGATACATTGTTTATTGTGAGATTAGAGATTGCACTATGCTACATTTATAAAATAATTTTTTGGCCCCACTAGTCCAACTAAGCCACCATGTGGTGTACATTTTACAATTAACAAATTAGGATCATACACCTATCACTTGCCTGACACTATATTGCCACTGAGCCCTATTACTTGGAACCTTACGATCTTACAATCATAAGTACCCTAGAGCATCGTAGCATTCTTAATCCCACTCTTCGATGTTATGGTCAGGAGTTCATTATAACATCTTACAACTTTTCAAAAGACCTCACAATGTCCAAATCACCTCCTTGTCATAACTTCTCATTCCAGACTTGGACCCTCTTTGACATGACATACAACCATGTGATACAAAGGAATTGTAAGATCAAACATTTTAACTTTCTTATCTATGATACTATGACGTATTGCATATCTTAAGATCAGGGAACTAAAAACATTACACTATGATCTTCTACTAACTCTTATGTCATAGAATTGTAAGAGATGATGTTAAAGACAAATAAGCTCCCACTCAAATTTAAAACCCAGGGTAAGGGCTAGACTCCACCTTTTATGAAATCTCTTGCAGGATAAGATGAGAAAGTAACCCATAGGACATCACTTTTCACACTAGGCAAAGAAAAATATTTGGATTAGGGAAAAATAGTCTGTTAGGGCCATCCTTTAACAATGAAAATTGATAACATATAAACCCTAACATCACAACACTTGTTTTAAATAATTTACAATTTAAAAATTTAAGCTCAGTGAAAATAGGGGCTATCAGTGGCTCTGTCTGGGGATGATGGATGACCTGTATCCATGCAAGAAATTGTAATCTCTGGGTTAAGAAAACCATACACTTAATAGCCCAAGACTATATTTCAGATTACACATAATGTACATATATACATAAGGGTTAGAGACATATGCACATAATTGACAAATTGATACAAAAATAAAAACCCTAACTACTATTCATGGAAGATAAAATACCTTCAACAAAAGTATTTTTTCAAAAAATATCCACGAACTAGTAATTCAAGAGAGGTACCTGATAATTCTTTGATGAAGTATGAATCCTCACCCCAAGTATAATCAACAAAATAGGGACCAAGTCAGATAGGATAAAATTTCCCATGTTTACCTTTATCTTTTAGCCTTGCATTTCACATTAGGACAAGATCATTTGACTGAAACTTTATCTCAATTACCCTTTTATCATACAAATGTTTTCTTTGCAACTGTAATTTCATATTTCTTCCAGAAGCCTCCTTTCTTGTTTTAGTTAATCCAAATAACTCATACATCCTTTCTTGCATGTCATCAATGATATCATCATCACATATTTGGATGTAGTTGTATAATCCGATCAAATAATTCTGAGGAATTCTAACCTGAATTCCATATACAAGGTCAAAAGGTGATACACCTATTACCTTTTTAACTATCACTCTATTAGCCCAGATTGCTAACTACAATTTAGAGTTCCAAGCTTGCTTGTTGTCATCCAAAGTCCTTTTTATGACTTTTAACAAGATCTTGTTTTTAGATTCATCTTGTCCATTCCCTTATGGATGATAAGGTGATGAAACTGATCTTGTGATGCCATTATTATTACAAAATTTAACAAATTGTCCAAATCTGAAGCACATAACATTATCAGTTACTATTCTTTTAGGGAAACTAAATTTTGAAATAATATTATTCAATAAGAATTTTTTTAGCACTTTACTAGTAGAATTCCTATTAGGGTTAGCCTCTACCAATTTTGTGAAATAATTAGTTGCAACTAGTATCCATGAGTAACCACTACTAGAGCTAGGTGATATTTCACCTGTAAAATCCATTCCCCATTCCAAAAAAGGTTCTTGAACCTCAACTAATTTTAAAGGTGTGTTCCCTGAAAACCTTATTTTTCCTACAAACTTTTGGCAAGGGTCACATCTCCTGACTAGGACTTGAGCATCTTTAAACAAACTAGGCCACAAAATCCTGCTCTCATGACCTTGTGGGCAGTAGTCTTTGCCATATAATGCCCACCACATATCCCTGAATGTATCTCACTCAATATTCTTTCTAACTCTTCTTGATCAATGCATTTCAATAGGACACCTTCAAAATTTCTCCACCATAAGTTACCATTGACAATGATGTATCTAACTAAATGTAACCTGACAATTCTTCTTTCATTATCTCTCAAGTGTGGTGGAGCCTACATATGTTGTAAGTAGTATATTACATCTTTATACTAGTCACACTAATCCATATCACATATATCATAACTGAAATCTTTGTTTACAAAATTAATTTGATTAGCATCTAGATTTGACTAAGCCATTAGTTTAGCTAATCCTTGTCCTCTCATCAATTTGGTGATTTGAATATCTATATTGAATTCTTGAATTCTATTGATCCATCTACACCTTCTACCAGACACCTCTTGCTAAGAAAAAATATCCTTTACTACTGCACTAGGTACAAAGGAAATAACAACAACACCCACTATATAACATCTAGAAGCTTTGATAGCTTTAACAAGCACATACTCTTGTTTCTCATTTATCTCATACTTTGGTTCAATAGGCTGTAGGAATTTACTAAAAAATGCTATAGGTTGTTCATGTCCATTTTCATTTTTTTTGTAATAGAACAAAAACAATAGTATGCAAAGATTCAAAAGAAAAAATATGCATGGTCTTTTCATAGTCAGGGGTCCTAAGGAATGATGCATTCTTGATAGCATTCTTAATTTCTTGTAAAGCAATAGTAGGCTCACCTCCTTAGCTAATATTTGCTCCTTTCTTGAGCAATTTTGAGATTGGTCTACTGATATCAACAAAATTTGTAATAGATCTTCTTAAGAAATTGACTTGCCCAAAGAAGGACTATATATCTTTAACATTCTTAGGTATTGGTACTGTTTCAATGGCTGCTACCCTTTTAGGATCAATGTTGACCCCTTCCTTGGATATAATATGGCCAAGCAACTTTCTTTCTGTCACCCCAAAAGTGCATTTCTTTAGAGTCAAAGAGACCCCATACTCTAGAGCCTTGATAAAAATAATTTCTAAATGTTTGCAATGATCTTCAAGCCTTCTCTAAATATGTAGTTAGGTCATCCTAATATACAACCATAAACTTATCAATATACTCATCAAAAGCTACATCCATGGCTCTCTGAAATGTTGCCCCTACATTAATTAGACTGTTAGTGAACAGATTGTCCTTTGAAGAAATACATGCAAATATGACCCTAAATGCCCAAGTAAAAGAAAAAAATAACACCAACAGTTGGATAGGTTATCACTGGGTTGATAACCTTCCTCTGAATTTTATCAGGTATAGCTTCCCATGTGAAATGTTCAATGAATTTAAATCTTCTGCACTTTTACCTGAAAGTACGAAAGGGTCTCTCATAGATTCTTAGATCGTGAGATATGGATTATTTCTAATAACCAAAAGACATTTAACTAATCTACAAGAATGTATGACACCATGAATTTGCAGAAAGGATAGTAACCAAATATCTTGAACTGATAAACCAGGATTCACAAAGTAATACTGATTAATCATGCCTGAACACAAAGTTTCTAAACTGTATTCAAGATAATACATATACAGATATTAAAATTCTATATGCACAAAGTCATGCAAAAACTAAAATACCCATACCATATCTACCAATTACTATCATTACAATATCTACCTATCTAAAACTCTAACCATTCTACCCTCCCTTTTACAGCAGCATAAAATCTCCTGTAAGGAAAAAGCAGAACTCTTAGCCCCAAACTCTCTTGTACTACAACACCAAAGTTTCCCCTACAGAAAAGAAGTGGAACCCCCCTATCACTATATTCACAGCCTTTGTTCTAATGTAGCTCAAATTCTCTCAACCAAAATTCAAAAAATTGGAACCTCTTCTAAATACCTCTATCCTTTATTTATTCTTCTCGTTGTCTGTCTCCATTCCCTGTCCCATAACTGATTCTTGGAAGTCTCCTTTGTTTAATATTCCCTTCCCTTTTTAATATCTCCAAGTAGTTATAATGTTTGAATCTTTATTAAACATTAGGTAACAAGTCTAATGACATATATCATTAAAGTTGTGATATAATACATAGCCTTTTCCATTCTGTCTTGAAAAGATTATACGGGAGATATGTTTATAACCCAGAATTTTTATATATCCTGATAATTATAATGTTTAATATAACATTATAATTTTATCTATTTCTCTCCAGAATCTTACTTAGACACTTTCCATATATTTGCATTATGTGAAAAGTTTACATATGCCACCTGTCATTTGAATAATCTATTTTAAAACAAAATATTTAAGATGCTGGGCAGATTTGACGTAATTCTGGTAGTAAAAATAGGCCTGATTTCGGGGGTCATAACTAATTATTGCACTATTAGATCTTGTTGAATTTTGCATATGTTATTAGAATCCTTGTTCTCCACATTCTCACCAAGGAAATTTTGAAAATAATGTCAGTCAAAAGTTATAGGTCACTATTTGAGGGTCTATATGACTGTCAGAAAATTTGACTTGCTGAATTACACTTCCCAGCTACTGATCATTGATCCACCATCTTGACAATGTCTCCCTATCTGCACATATTCCTTGAGTTTGTATAAACCAAGAAGCTCAATTTTAAAGCAAGTATAGTATAACATGAATGTTAGAATGTTATAACTTCAAATTCGTGGATCTGTTATCGGATATGAATGCAACATGATGAAATTTCTTCCTCAAGACAAAGATAATATGTTTACCAACAACACTGCCCCAATCATACAGAAACACAAGGAGGTCCTCTCTCTTTCTTCACAACAATGACACAAATGCTTTGGTGGTGTTTTCTAATTCATTTTGCCCATTCATTTGTAATAGTTGTATGGTGAAGAGAAGCATCCAAAGCCATTACGCAGAATTGATATTCAAATGATAGAACTTGAGAAAAATAAACTTGACTAGATCCTACATCAATTATGTAGCACACACCAATATTGGGGGTCTTAATTCCTCTATGTTTCTTAATAAAGGTTGACCATTCAATGTACATACATTCTGCCTTCCTTATCCCTTGTATGCTTATTACTCATAATCATTTATGACTTTTATCATTCTTGTGATGGGGAAGGAAAATGGTAGACATTCTTTTATGTAACAGTCCCAATGGTGCACATTATTAATATTTCTCTGGGTGCTATCTTATGTATCCACCCAACCAATATTTGATTTTGGGTTAATGCAGTGGTGAAAATTGTGATTCTCCTTTGCAACAACTCAAACTTCTCTTCAATGTTGTTATACATATAATGACATCACTGATGATATCCTTCTGGTCACATCATTCCCAGATTGAGGCTCAACTGTGTCATCTTTAGCAGATTCATCTAAAATATCCTTATTGAATACAAAAGTTGAGCTTCCATCCATCAAGTTGCCTTTTGAACCCAAACAATGAAGTGTGGCAATGCTGAAGTTGCTAAGCTTTGATAATTATGTTCTAAATTTCCTTGCTATGCCACCTCGAACCAATGAGTCTGAACTTCATTTATATTGAACCTGCAGGATGGGTTATTTGAACCATTAAACCATTCTGAACTACTTTGAACTACTTCGAACTTCAGTTCAAAGTGGTTCGAAGAGGTTCAACATCTAAAACTGAATTTTGAAATTGTGAAACTTCTTGTGAAGTCCTCTGAACTTGGATTAAATGATTCTTATACCTTTGCTCTGAATCATTGAACTTGACAACCTTAAGCCTGATCTGAGTCTACATGTTAAACCAACAAACCAACTTGGACCTCTAAACCATCAAACTATTTTGAACTACTTTGAACCTCAGTTCAAAGTGGTTCAACAACTCTAAACTTGGAGCTTTGAAATTGTGACCATATCGGGTACTAACATAGACCAAAGGGCATTCTTACATAAACATACATTCCACATGGTGTAGTGAAGTCTATCTTAATTGTTCCTTTTCATCCACTAGGACCCAATTATATCCAAAGAAATTATCCATCATTAACATTAGCTCAGAGCCAGTAATTTGCTACAACATGAACTCCATGTTAGGCAATCCATAGTTATCTTTTAGGAATGCAACATTTAGATTTCTAAAATCAACACAAAGACTAATGTCACCATTTTTTCTGACTGGTACCACATTAGACACCTAAGAAGAATTTCTAATTGGCTTAATTATTTCCCCATCCCTAAGCTTTGTGAGTTCTTCTTACCTCTTAAGGGCCAAAGTGGGATTGGCATATCTTTGTTTTTGTCTGAATGGCTTGACTCCCTCCTTGAGAGGTATGATATGTAGAAAAAGATCTTCCCTATAAGGTTTAAGATCATCATATGACCATGCAAAAACATGTCTAAAATTTCTCAACGAATTTATTAAATATTTTCTAATTGTGGGAGATAAGGTCCTACCAATGTATACCTTTTTTGGAGATTCAATATTGCTTAAATTAATTTCTTCAAGTTCTAGTGGCTTGTTATCTTTGATGTCTACCTCCACTTTATCCTAATTATCAAAAAAACTCTCCTAATTATCAAGAAAACTCTCTATCACTACTAAACCTTGGGACCTTGTCAGTTTTTAGCTATAAGATTTCTTGACCAAAGATGGTCTATTTTCCATCTGCTGTTTCTACAAAAGTACTACAATCCAATTCTTGGCCATGATATTTATCTTCATTAAGTAGAAAATTTGAAATGTCTTTATCATCTTCAAAAAATTTCCAATTTTCTACATTGTTAGGAATAGAAGGCCGATTATGCACTTCAATTGTAGATACACCAACAAATGAAATGTCATCTGGCTTGATTGCCATATTAGGTAGCAAATCAGCCATTTTATTATTACTTCTATCCTTCCAAGAGATACCAAAGGCATCAAATGATTCTATCTAATCCAAAACAAAATTCCTATACTATTTCAGTCTTTATTCTTTAAGGCATACATTTCTTTAATTTAAGACATAACTAATTCAAAATCCCCAATGACATGTAATTTCTTGATTCCATGACTAGCTACAACCTTTAGTCCTAATAGTAGTGCTTCATACTTTGTAACATTGTTGGTACAAGTGAAATTCAAGGTGAATGAATACCTAAATGCATTTTTCTCTAGAGATATAAATACTACCCTAGCTCATGAACCTTCTTTAGAACTTTCCCCATCAAAGTACATGGTCTATAACTTCTGTGAGTCCAAACATTTAGTCACCTCTTCTCTAATCATGGGAGGTGGTTTTTCAATTTCTTGAATAATAAGTTTTTCCCTAAATGTGTTTACCTCAGTGTCAAGAAAATAATTAACATCTTTATCAATACTATCTTCAAAGATATGAGTAATGCTTGGCTCCCTATCAACCTTGATAGCCTTTTTTCCTATGTGGAAAGTTGCATATGATAAATCACGATACAAACTACCTCCCATCAAAGAACTCCACTACCTAAAAAGAAACATTCCATAATGGGGAGGGATATCAACTACAAGGATAGTCATGGATAGTTCTACATTAGGGTAAGCAACAAGTTTAAAAGGTAGGGCATTGATAGTACTTATTGTAAGAATTTGCCTTAGAGAAACATTCACCAAAAATCAAGGAGCACAAGCACAAGCACACAGTAGACCAAAGAGTATGATCAATATGAAAATGCTTACTATTATCAGAAGCATATACATACACACTAGGAGATCTTGTATGTAAAGGACTCTAAGATGCATCTAGAATGTGTCTAGAAAGAACTAGGAGATAAGCATGAAAGCTAAGCACATATCCTCCACAATAAGAGGATAAGCACGATGAGCTATCTAGAATTTTGTAGACACCATGTGCTCAAATAATGTGCTAACTCCTAAGTGTAGACAACATGTGCATAATTAGAGTGCAAACTCCTGTGTTGTCAACATGAAAACTCACAAGAGTACCCATACTCCTACATGAGTAATAAATAAGGGTGGAAGCACAAACTTGTGTCACCTTTCATCATACATAAAGGTATTTCAGTTGGAACAATTTTGGTTGGAACAGTTTTAGCTGAAAGCCTTTTGACCGTACATACGTGACCATTTCCTACACCCATGTAGCATGCACCATTTTAGCCAAAAGGGTTTTGGTTGAAACCCTTATGGCCAAAACCCTTGTGCTATTATAAAAAGCATTGAAAACCCCTTGCGGCTATCATTTTCACTATTCTAGTTCCTTAGTTTTTAGAAAGTAGTTTAGGGGTTTCAAACGTAATGGGTTAGTGGTTTTTTTTCCCTTTTTTTTTTAATATGTTTTTTGATTAGTAAATGTTAATCATACTTAAAGTAGTTGTTTTTAAACTATTTTGTGAGTAAAATATTTGGAATTGTTAATTTTTTAATATATTTAAATTTTTTTAATTAATTAATTTGTTAGAAATTAAATTCTTTTAGAATGGTATTTAAATTAATTTGTTAGCAAGACTGTAGTCAAACATGAGGTAAAAATGTAGAAAAACATTAGTTAAAAGTGTAGAAAAACATTAGGTAAAAATATAGAAAAAACATTAGGTAAAAATGTCAAACAAATTAGTTAAAAAATGTAGAAAAACATGATGTAAAAATGTAGAAAAACATTAGTAAAAAATGTAGCAAAACTTTAGGGCACATTGTTCAATTTCTAACATAACCTGATGGATCTAGATGAAACAATAATCTCTTATGGTGAAATTAATTTTGACATTAAATACACCTTCTAACATTACCCTATATCAACTACAATCATAACCTATACCACATTCTAAGCATAACATAGGCACTTTACTAACCGAATGAACCACACTTAGATATTCATGATGTTTATTTTAACAACTAGTTTGATCTTATAGTACATAAGATTAATATAATTAATTAGGCACCACATTAGTAGAACAATAAATATTTTGATGTAAAACTCACTCAAATAAAAAGTATTTATTTTTATTTACAATTTAAATCATAGTCAAAATGTCCCAAAAACTTTTACTAATATGAGTTAGAGAACAAGAAAGACAAGTGTGGAAGGAATACAATGATGCCTTTGAATAAAGTAATTTACCTATATATTTATGCTTAATAGTATTATGCTTAAATAATAAAGCATATAACAAGATAGACACATGCGTGCACACACCCATAAAGCATATAGCTATTACAAACTATGGAGAATCAACCAACTTCAAGGAAACAAATCAAAGAAGAATACAAAATAAGGTAAGAAATGTGCCCAATAGACAATGCAATAATCTATAAAATGATCTTTTAAATGTTACCTATCTATAAGAACGTTGAAACAAGAGTGATAAGTGTATGGAGTAACATCCCTCAAACAAGTCATTCAAAAGAACTCTAAGGATTCCTTTCTAATAAACCACTTACACAAGTCATAATAGAGTGCTTGAGGATTCAATAGTGTAGTCTACATGACATATCACTTACAAAGTGTTTAGGGACTTAATATTCTAATCTAATCATGCAATTCAGTCGTAGATTACCACTTATTAGGTAATAATGATTCTTATATTACCAAATGACACACAAGGACCTCTTATATGATACATTTGTAAGTATTTTAATCCATATATATGTTAAGGCGACCTAGGGACTCCTGGTAGGTCATTATGTCTATTATAGGTTCTAATAGGTATTGTTAGGTAATAATGAGTCTTACATTACCAAACAACACATTAAGATCACTTATGATACGTTTTTAGGTACGTTATTCATACATGTGTGTCTTAAGGGGACATAGGAGTCATAATAGGTCATACTATTTTTTATAGGTTTTAATTATAATAGGTATTATTAGGTAATCATGATTCTTACATTACCAAATGATACATAAGAACCTCTTATGATACATTTCTATGTATTTTTATCCATATATATGTTAAGGGGACCTAGGGACTCCTAATAGGTCATTATGTTTGTTATAGGTTCTAATAGGTATTCATATGTTTACTAGCACATAATAGGTATTTTTAGGTAGTAATGAGTCTTACATTACTAAACAACACATTAAGATCACTTATGATATGTTTTTAGGTACGTTATCCATACATGTGTGTCTAAAGGGGACATAGGAGTCGTAATAGGTCATACTATTTTTTATAGGTTCTAATAAGTCTTAATATGTATTATTAGGATATAATAGGTCTAATTAGGTAATTATTATTCTTACATTACAAAATGATACATAAGGACCTCTTATGATACATTTCTATGTATTTTTATGGACTATATATATGTTAAGGGGACCTAGGGACTCCTACTAGGTCATTATGTCTGTTATAGGTTCTAATAGGTATTCATATGTTTGCTAAAACATAATAGGTATTGTTAGGTAATAATTACTCTTACATTACCAAACAACACATTGAGATCACTTATGATACATTTTTAGGTACGTTATCCATACATGTGTGTCTTAAGGGGACATAGGAGTCGTAATAGGTCATACTATTTTTTATAGGTTCTAATAAGTCTTAATATGTATTATTAGGATATAATAGGTCTTATTAGGTAATGATGATTCTTACATTAGCAAATGACACATGACAACCTCTTATGATACATTTCTATGTATTTTTATCCATATATATTTTAAGGGGACCTAGGGATTCCTACTAGGTCATTATGGACTTGTTATAGGTTCTAATAGGTATTCTAATCTACTCATGCAATTCAGTCATAGATTACCACTTATTAGGTAATAATTATTCTTACATTACCAAATGACACATAAGGATCTCTTATGATACATTTGTAAGTATTTTAATCCATATATATGTTAAGGCGACCCAGGGACTCCTAGTAGGTCATTATGTCTTTTATAGGTTCTAATAGGTATTGATATATTTACTAGTAGTTAATAGGTATTGTTAGGTAATAATGAGTCTTACATTACCAAACAACACATTAAGATCACTTATGATACGTTTTTAGGTACGTTATCCATACATGTCTGTCTTAAGGGGACATAAGAGTCATAATAGGTCATACTATTTTTATAGGTTCTAATAAGTCTTAATATGTATTTTTAGGATATAATATGTCTTATTAGGTAATGATGATTCTTACATTACCAAATGATACATAAGGACTTCTTATGATACATTTCTATGCATTTTTATCCATATATATGTTAAGGGGACCTAGGGACTTCTACTAGGTCATTATGTCTGTTATAGGTTCTAATAGGTATTCATATGTTTACTAGCACATAATAGGTATTTTTAGGTAATAATGAGTCTTACATTACCAAACAACACATTAAGATCACTTATGATATGTTTTTAGGTATGTTATCCATACATGTGTGTCTTAAGCGGACATAGGAGTCATAATAGGTCATACTATTTTTTATAGGTTCTAATAAGTCTTAATATGTATTCTTAGGATATAATAGGTCTTATTAGGTAATGATTATTCTTAAATTACCAAATGATACATAAGGACCTCTTATGATACATTTCTATGTATTTTTATGGACCATATATATGTTAAGGGGACCTAGGGACTCCTACTAGGTCATTATGTCTGTAATAGGTTCTAATAGGTATTCATATGTTTACTAGAACATAATAGGCATTGTTAGGTAATAGTCACTCTTACATTACCAAACAACACATTAATATCACTTATGATATGTTTTTAGGTACATTATCCATACATGTGTGTCTTAAGGGGACATAGGAGTCATAATAGGTCATACTATTTTTATAGGTTCTAATAAGTCTTAATATGTATTATTAGGATATAATAGGTCTTATTAGGTAATGATGATTCTTACATTACCAAATGACACATAACAACCTCTTATGATACATTTCTACGTATTTTTATCCATATATATGTTAAAGGGACCTAGGGACTCCTACTAGGTCATTATGGACCTATTATAGGTTCTAATAACTATTCTAATCTACTCATGCAATTCAATCGTAGATTACCACTTATTAGGTAATAATGATTCTTACATTACCAAATGACACATAAGGACCTCTTATGATACATTTGCAAGTATTTTAATCCATATATATGTTAAGGCGACCTAGGGACTCTTGGTAGGTCATTATGTCTATTATAGGTTCTAATAGGTATTGATATATTTACTAGCACATAATAGGTATTGTTAGGTAATAATGAGTCTTACATTACCAAACAACACGTTAAGATCACTTATGATAAGTTTTTAGGTACATTATCCATACATGTGTGTCCTAAGGGGACATAGGAGTCATAATAGGTCATACTATTTTTTATAGGTTCTAATAAGTCTTAATATGTATTATTAGGATATAATAGGTCTTACTAGGTAATGATGATTCTTACATTACCAAATGACACATAATGACCTCTTATGATACATATCTACGTATTTTTATCCATATATATGTTAAGGGGACCTAGGGACTCCTACTAGGTCATTATGGACCTATTATAGGTTCTAATAGGTATTCATATGTTTACTAGCACATAATAGGTATTTTAAAGTAATAATGAGTCTTACATTACCAAACAACACATTAAGATCACTTATGGTACGTTTTTAGGTACATTATCCATACATATGTGTCTTAAGGGGACATAAAAGAGTCGTAATAGGTCATACTATTTTTTATAGGTTCTAATAAGTCTTAATATGTATTATTAGGATATAATAGGTCTTATTAGGTAATGAAAATTTTCCAATTGGAGAATATTTACCACTAAAAAATTTCTTAATTATGTTCATCTATGATAGTTAAGGCATTTCTCTATGACATTATTATTGAAGCATACTCTCCAATGGAAAATAAAATTTTAATTGAATTGATATTATAAATAAATAAAGAAATTAAAATGGAAAGTTTCAAATTTGAGATTATTATTCATTCCCTACTTGAACTTCACTTCTTCATGGCATAATGTTTTAAACTATTATTTATTTGGAGAGAAAAAGTAGATGATATATTTCAACATTTATGAAAAATATGGCACAAACAAATAATTATTTGAAGTGGAAATGCATTCAACATA
Source organism: Cupressus sempervirens (assembly GCA_028749045.1). Taxonomy (NCBI): domain Eukaryota; kingdom Viridiplantae; phylum Streptophyta; class Pinopsida; order Cupressales; family Cupressaceae; genus Cupressus; species Cupressus sempervirens. The sequence continues at coordinate 413,739,685 of CM053791.1, forward strand.
TAACATTTAGGTGTCAATTCTTAATAGATAGAGATTGGGAGAGATAGAGGTTAAAGAATAAGGAATAAAGCTGAAAAATAAAAAATAAAGAAGTATAAAGGGAAGGGAAAAGTGGGAGAAAGAGAGAGGGATGGGGAGAGAGAGTGGGGAGATTTGATTTACCTGAATTGCATAATCTTGGATTGTATTTAAATTCTTAGGATCTGTATTAGTGAGATCATTGTCATCTAAATTATATCTTGCAATGTCATCAACTTTTCTATATAAGATTCGAACATCATTTTTTTCTCATGATTCCAAAAACCATAATACTTTTAATGAGCTAATGGATTTTTAGATTGAGATTTGATCCTAAAAATGGAACCATCAATGTAAAGAATTATATTTTGAAGTAGTTTACTCCATTCATTTACTTCCATGTTGTATTGTTATGTGGAACTAAAAGATGAAGCTTAAGATAGCTAAAAAAGAAATACAATATCCACTGGATTCATTCAACCAAATAGCTTTGAAGAAACTAATTCCACACTTTATACATAGCTAAAATATTGGTGAGTGATAAGTGAGTCATAAAGTGTGTCATTGATGGTGACATAATTCAATTACATGATTTATTTTGATGACAATAAAAAATAGTATGATATGAATGTGAAAAATGCCTAATTCTAGGAAGAAAGTATAATACACATTTGGATAATTTTGGCCATATCCACTAAGTAATGACGATTCTTACATTACTAGGTCATATGGACCTATTATAGGTTCTAATAGGTATTCATATGTTTACTAGCACATAATAGACCTTACTTACTATCAACCTTAATAAAACTATATCCCATAAATTTACTTTATTAACATTCTTAACTCTAATTCAAACTACTAAATTAAGTCATGAGTTCTAAATTGTAAACTAACATTTGCTAACTAAACTCATTTACTTATCTAGTAACAAATATAGTTTTGATTAAGTAATAACTAAAATAATAATTAACACACTCCCTAATAACTTATACTTAATCCATGTATTATTGGAGCTTACTTAGATCACCTCATCATGTAGTTTATTTGTTTAAGTTTACTAATTTTTCTATCCCTATGTCCTAACTCTCATCTACACTCCTCATAATCATCAAAGCATTTGCATCAAAATCTAGAGTTTAGTCAAAAATTATATTTTTTTATTGCATATACATGTGTACAGTTAGTTATAATTTAATCAAGATTTTTTTTTTTAATCACATCTACACATGTACATGTACGAATATTTATTTTTCACATTTGCATGAGCACGTTACAATGTACATTAGATATGGTCTATAAGATAAAATTTGTTTAAAAATACCTACATGTTACATGATTGAATAGCACCATACATTTAATGTTGTGTATTTATATGTACGTGTGTTTCAAATTAAATTTAACTTTTAATTATTTTAATTTATACACTTGTATGTTTATATTTGTATATATATGCATGTGCAGATCTCTAGATATTTATCACTCTTGTAGCTCTTCACATTCATATCCTCGTATTTATGTTCATATATACATTACATGACATCTGGTTTTGGGGATCATGCTCTTGCATCCTCAGGGGATGCTAGTGTCTATGGTGGGGTTAGAGTGCTAGTCTGGTATAACATGCAAATCGACCTCCTCCACTAAGGATAGATAATAGTTATTTAGAGATACAGTTGCAAGATTATCTCATGCTATGCAAGTTTTGGATACCTCACTATCCTCTTCTACCACCCTCCCTAATAGGGAGAAGGTCACAATGATGCAAGAGGATTTATTTCATGTGATTCAGACCATTGAATGATACAACCCTTTTTATGATATGAGCATTGAGACATTTTATTCTTCTTTATCTCACAGTGTCATTGGCATTGTGAAGTATAGACAAATTGACACTAAGGTTTCCACTGGTATGGTGAAAACCATGTTTTCATCTTATGAGGATTGTCATAGAGTCAGAGGCCACTTTGTGATAAAGTGTACTGATCCACTTGTTGCACCATTGATGTATCCTCATTGGTTGGCCACTCATCATAGATGGCCATAGAAGGATGAGTTCCCTCTATATTTTTGGAAACAATTATTTGCAAAATTTCATTTACACTATGATGTTGACTATACAGATTATCCAAGGCATGTTGGACAGGGTCGGGGGAGACTTGCTGATAGATTTAGACCCATAGACACTCTTGTGCCCATTAATAAATGAGCAATGGTGGGTCCAAACCTTTTGGTTATGCTGAGAGGTTCATAGATGGCTACTACAGGTGATAGTGTTCCTGATGACACAATCAATACATAGATTTTTTTGAGCATTACCACCATCACCACATAGTTACATGAAATTTATTTTGATTGTTGTGGTAGATATATGCTACGATCTTGAGGTATCGCTCCCATAGCTACATCATCTAGTGCACCTGTTGGTGATGATTATGGAGTTGCAGACATACCTTCTTCAGTAGACATTTTTATATTCTTAAAGGTGGATGCATTGCATTGTTTGGGATCATATTTAGCATTTGATCTTTTAGATGCATATCGAGCATTATCTACACTCACAAGGATTCCACTTCATGACATGAGCTCTTAGATTACTCATATTTTGTCACGTACAACAGTCCTAGAGGATTCACAAAGGTAGGAGGACATTCCTGCACCTTCTACTGCTCTTGCTGCTACACAAGCCCAGGCTACAACACCAACCCCAACTACTTAGGACCCTGCAACACCCTCCCCCCGCCCCCCCACTCAAGATGTCAGTGCTAGATAGCCTAGTCTATTTACCTCCATGCTTTTAGATCAGGGTCACACTATTGCCTTGGACATTGAGAAGTGTTTTTCATTGCTTGATTCAGATATCAGTCAGATCAGTAGAGCATTACATGATGCTACGATAAATATCTCTATATGTTTAAATTTATTTTTATTATGGTAAATAATATGTCTATATGTTTAAATATGTGTGTGTGTGTGTGTGTGTGTGTGTGTGTGTTTGTGCATGTGTTATAGGGTTTGAGTGATAGTATGTTACATTTTGCTGATCTACAGACAACGACAGATCCTACACGTCGTGAGTCCCAGGTATGTTTCAATTTAAATACATATATTTTATTTATATACATATAGATCTTGATATTATTTGTCTATACACATAATTAAATGGTCCAAGTTATCATTTGACATAGGGTTCAGATGCAGCTGATAGACCCTTTTGGGGACAGGCCCCAGGATTAGGAGGGGGGATGTAGCTGATTATCAAATGTGGTCTTTTATTTTATTACACACATTTTATGTTTAGATACATGTTTATATGGACACTTTGATGTTTTATATATGTTATTCTAGATACATACATTTTATATGGACACTTTGATGTTTTATATGTTATTTTCAGATACATGTTTATATGGACACTTTGATGTTTTATATACATTATTTCCAAATAAATTTTTATATCATGGACACTTTGATGTTTTATATGTTATTTCCAGATACATGTTTATATGGAGATTTTGATGTTTTATATATGTTATTTCTAGACATTTGATATGATCTGTCTTATGATACATTTGATATGGGTACATTATTCTCCAGATATATGTACATGTATGTTATTGATCTTTTAATGTACACATGTGTATCTTATTGATCTTTTAATGTCTTCATCTTTTATGTTTATGTATGTGTTATGAACATGTTTCTGTATATTTTATTCATCTTAATGCCTTATATTCATGTTTTCAATATTCAAGTTTACATGTATACATAGTTATTCATCTTAATGTCTTAATCTAAGTGTAATTAACTATATAATTTTAATGGTCCATGTACATAGGAATATAATGTATACATGTACATAAGAACATATAAAGACTATGATCACCTAGAAAGAATGCATGTTGCAATATTTAATTAATAAAAGTTAATATGTATATGTTTTCAATATTCATGTTTATGTACATGTTACTGTTTTTAATGCCTTAATTTAAGTTAATTAACTATACTTAATGACATGTCTTAATATAGGTATAATTAAGTTCTATATATTTAATCTAAGTATAATTAACTATATTTAATGACATGTCTTAATTAACTATATTTAATCTAACTATATTTAATGTCTCATGTATTAACTATATTTAATGACATGTCAAGTAAAATTAACTATATATTAACTATAATTAATTATATAATTAACTATATTTAATGACATCCTTAATCTAATTATAATTAACTATATTTAATCTAAGTATGATTAACTATATTTAATCTAATTATTTTTAATGTCTTAACTAACTCTATTTAATGACATGTCTTAATTAACTATATTTAATGTCTTAATTAACTATATTTAATGACATGTCTTCATTAACTATAATTAGTTACAACATTTAATTAATAAAATATAATGTATGTAATATGTAACATAGTTCATATAACATATACATGTAAGAACATATAAAGAGTATGACCTAAAGAATGCATGTTACAATATCTAATTAATAAACGTTAATAAATACAAGAACATATAAAGATTATATGTACATAAATAAATAACAACATTAACAATCATATATATAAGAAAACATAAACAATTTACACATAAATACATACAAATACTAAAGGGGTTGTCTTAAGGGGAGGTCCTACGAGTTGGTCTTAAATCAGATATCCATGTCAAATTTAAATAAAAATAACAAAACATTTCTAATTTTGCATATGCAAGATAAATGATCCAATGTACACAAATTTATAAAAGAAATATCCTGTCAATATTAAATATGAAAGTATAAGAGCTATACAGGCATAGCTCAACTAGAGCTCCACAATAAGTACATAGGTAAACTAGAGCTCCACAAACAATGCATTGTTAGGATCCTCTCTAGTTTTTATTATCTCTAGAAGTTTTTCATGTTCTTCAATAGGAAATTTTCACTTTTGATTTCCACGATGTCCTCTTCTTTGTATTGCTTCAAATTGTAATTTGGTTGCTATAACATGGTTACTATAATGTAAAACCTTTCCTCCACGCTTGTATTCAATAAATTCAATACCACTATCAGTTACCCTTGTTTGTTGATAATATGTTCCTTCAATAACAACTGATCCAATTAGATATGACTATTGATTAACATCTATAGTTCCTTCTAGCAACTTGTGTTTTTCTTTTGTGCATCTTAAAAGATAATAGTCCACATTTTTTGCATTATCTGGTAAGGCTTGAATTGCAAAAATATCTCCTGCATGTATATAAAAACATAGATAAATATAAAATAATTTTAAAATGAATATACATGTATATTAATTTATATATATGTATATATGCACACAAACCTGCCATAACTAAATTAGAAATGCACTCATAATAAGCTAAATATATAGGATCATGAATGTCAATGTCAATGTTAGCATGTTCAAAAGGAGGCTTTCTAACCATCTCCTTCAAATCCCAATGTGAAACATACCCATTCACAATATTTCACATGCACTCATTAGATTGTCATTAATGCAGTCATGACAAAAATATGTTTTCTCTCTTACTTTAATTGCTAGAGGTTTATGGTTTCTTGTAGTCATCACTTGATGTGAACTTCTACTACTAGGAATCATTTGACAATTGCAAGGATTAGATTGATCTATATTTGTTACAAATACAAAAAGTAATTTTCATATTTCAAAATAAATATTTAATTAAAAACTCAACTTGATTTGAAAAATACATTAAAAATAAATTATATAACTTAGTTCACCTTTCACCTCCCAAAAGTAATGCTTATTGTATTTAGTATCTCGAGTAGCAAAATGAACTTTGCACCATTCAACAATTTGATTTGCGCTCTCTATCCTATTCCCTGTATGTACATACAATATGCATGTATATATAAAATTAAAAATATATGCTACTAGAGTATTAAACATGCACATAAAAAATGCATATATTTACCTGCAAGTTCATGTTGTCGAAGCGCACGTTTTATACATGCTCCCCTTTTTCGTGTCCACTTTCAAAGAAATTCCATAAAAACCTAACATTGGTTCTAGCATGTTGCATTGCTAACCAATTAATGCTTTTGTAGATTTGAATTGTCCTGTGAACATGAAACATGACAATTATCCATGTACATATATCAAATTGAAATAGACATGTCCAAATAAATATAAGTTAAAATAAAGTTAAATAAATGTGTTACTTCGTGTATACTAACCTGCACATCCATTAAACCAAATCCAGTGCTCTAAAATATCTATTCCATGATTTTTGAGATCTTTAGAGAACATTGCAAAACAATGAGCCACATAACTCCTATCATGAACTCTATCATCACTAATGTAGAAATGAACCTCTTTGATGATGATGCATTCATTTTCATCCAACCTTTCTATCTGATCCACCTCAAATTGTGCATGTCTATAGGTCACTTGAACAAATATTGCAACTTGTTCAGAATGATAATATTGGCTTTGAAGCTTTGTATGAGGTGCAAATGAATAATTCTCAGAAAAATCTACAACTAAAAGTATACAACTAGGTGAAATTTTTTTTTTGGAATCACAAAACTATTTAGCTTGCCATCATGCACCTGTAAGGAAACCTGGCAATAAAGAATATAACCGTTTCCACATAACCCATAATAAATCTAAAATAAACACAAAATTAAAATCCACATGCAAGAGAATAGACAACATACCCACAAAATTGTGACACAAGATATACCTTGGGAAACCCTCATTGAGGGAAAAAACCCAGCCTCCAAAAGCATCCATCACCATGTATTATTCAGTAAAAATACCATTTCCATACAACCATGGAAGCCTTCATGGCCATAGCCACAACCGAGCAAACTATGTGAACAAGCATGAATCCACACATCCCATGCCATGCTTTCAACCTTCACAAATGCTCCCTTGGCTAACCTGTCAAGCCTTGTCCTGCTCGACTCTTGCCTTTTGTCTTCTCCTTGTCACTCTCTCTCTCTATACAACAACTACCCTTGTGGCTGCTTATATAGTAGCAAGTCCCACAAAAACACTAAGTGGTATTACATAAACCATGTGCTAAAACCATGTGCAACCTAACCCACTGACCCCACATTTAATAATGAGCATTTAATTCTTTTCCTCAGTATTAAATAATTACATAAAATATTTTCACAATGTTACAATACAACTCATCAAAAATATTCCATGGGAATCTTTACATGTTGCACGTCCATCTAGGCACAAAATTACTTAATAAAATAAAATAATAAAATAACAATATTATGCAATGTGTGCAACACCCATTATCTCAACAATCTCCCACTTGTTGTATACATTGCATAGGGTCAATCTGTAGTCACATAAATGAACAAGGGAACAATCCCTCCCAGCACATCCACCATCATGGATCAAAATATACCAAGTGCTCCATCCTGGTACCCGCAACAAAATTAAAGTATCCAGCATCTTGAACATGAATGATCTCACCTCCTATTATGCCACTGCCACTGGACATACATAGAATCCATCCAAAGAGAAAGCCACCCAACCTGTCGCATTAGAAGATTATAAAATCATGTACCAACTGAAATTCCAAGCACAAAAAACCTGATCCAAAGGTAATCACATGTATCTGTAGTTGTCAAAAATATCCATAGCTGAAATAGCACCCACAGCAAGTGGCAAACCCATCCAACTATCCATACCTCAAAGGTATAACAAGTGAATCTTATATCACTGACATATCCAATCTGCAACTTGGAATCACAAGCCTCAAGAATAATACCTGCCACATATATACCAAGAAGCTCCCACTGCAAAAGATAATGTCAAATCTATAACCGATTCACTCACAACATCTCAAAGAAGTGAATCCATATAGTATCAAGGACATCCACAATACATAAATTGATATCCTGCAAGAACAACTCTCATAAAAAGTCTCCAATAGTCTCTCAAATTCTCCACAACCAACAGAGGAAAGAGAAAGAAATAACCATGTCATCTCTCACATGACATACATGAGCACAAACTAGTGATCACAATCTCCAACCAATCTCAAATCCAATGTAGGCAAAACTAAACATCCAAGAAAATAACCAAGACCAGAGAAACCATGCAAATCATAACCTGTATCATGTCCTTCTACACACACCTCTAGATGTAAACTGTGCAAGTATGATCTCCTCCATAAAACCCCAAAAAGAAGCCTCAACAACACCCAAACCATACCATATAACTCATCATGGATGTAAGCCTCTCACAAGAAGATCAAACTCAATAAACCCATTCCTAAACCAAAGAAAATGCCCAATATAAAACCATCTCCCAAACTCAACCAGCATAACAACATATGCACATGGAGATAACCAATGCTAAACCATCTCTCAAATGAACCCTCCAGAACTAACTCATGTACCATAGCTCAAGATCCATATCCATGAAAGACAAGCATAAATATAATGCAACTGAGAGAAAGAATGGGCTATACCTCTCAAGTAGCAAACCGCTGAGTAGACCAAGAGTGGGGAATGAGAATGCTCATCAAGATACCCAAGTCTCCAACCAAGACTCATCTAAGAACAATCTCCTCTCAAGTCCATATCAGGTGATTGCCCCTCGGACTTCCTACTGAAACTATCAACCGTCCCAACAAATACTTCTCTAATCCAAGAGAAATCAGCATCACCACTGTCTCTAAGTATCCATGAGCACTTGTAACCAATCAATCCATGCCAACTCCAAATGCAACATAGCAATATCATGAAGTATCCATCTTATGATCAGTGTACTCAATACCAAGAAACTAAACCAAGATCAATGTCAAAGTTCCAACCATGGCCTTAGGAACATAAACATGACAACATGATCTTACCATCTCAAACTAAAGAGATAACATGCTCCACATGAACACACCATAACATGTCACAATTCTAAACACGTATCAAGAGTATACCATGACATAATAATGAAACCATCCTCATACCAAGGATAACATGCCAAATAAAAGAAAAAACCACACCTTTGCCAAGAACCTTGTGAGTCCTCAAGATGCAACCATCTCCACACACCATGAAGAAAAACCATCTCCACATACTAGGAAGAACCATCTCCACACACCATGAAGATAACCAAGAACTCCATGAGTCCTCAAGATCTAACCATCTTCATACACCATGAAGATAACAAGTGCACCATGCAAATGTCAAAGACGCTTCTGCAGCAACAGGATCTAAGACAAACCTCCAACATTTGCAAACACTCAATAAATATACCAATGCCAAAAACTCTCACTCAACTGTGGTACCAAGTCACCTATGGCATCATAAAATCCATCTCCTATATGAAGGTCCAAATCAAATTAGGAACTAATCTTGCACTGTCACCCCATCACTGTCACAAGCTCCCACTAAACCATGTATCCAAGCTATCCATGACATCATGATGAAAAACTATCCTCTAACCATGAGAATCGACCAAGGCATCAAACTATCAAAGAACTCAAAGTGCACATCATGAGCTCCTCAAAAAAAACCAAATAACCATGATCCTCAACCAAGAAGATATACCACCATAACTGAATCAGAAAATCCAAGCTAATGAACATCAAGGATGTACCTGTATAGTCAATCATGTCATGCCAAAATCCATGACACCATGATCACATCCATGAACCGAGCATCTGGCTCTCAAAGCATCCAACCTGTCAGCATAGTCAACCACAATCCTCCACCATGACTGTACTTGGTAACAACATCTCATCCCTTCTACATGAAGATAAAATCATTTGACTTAGGGAATAGACAACCCAAATCCAAGCCACCAATCTGAATATGCATCAATAATGAAAGATCAATGGGCAAAGACAACCCATAACCAAGCTATAAATGCAACCTGTAAGTATAGATCACTTACAACACTGCACAACTTGTAGACCCAACAAGTCATCATGCATATCCAAACCAAACACTGATAACCATATCATCATGAGACCAAACTGAAATATGAACTGAGTATACAATGACATCAAATCTTAAATCTCCAATGCCATAAACTCACAATGTTATCATAGTCAAAATATATACCTATAAATTTTTTAGATCATTATATCAACAAATAAATCATGCCAAACCTATACCAAATCTGAACCAATGTGTAGAGCTCTCCAAGATCTTTTCGTTGACTACTCGAAGTCCAAAATCCGACTCCGTATGCCCAAGTTATGCCCTAATTCGTGCTCAAAATAAATAACATCTAACTTTAGGGATTTTAAAACCTGACAAAATTTCAAAATCATAGAACCAAACCTACACAATCTTGTAGTGCTCTGAGTTAGCTTTCCAACGCCTGTAAGAACTCTGAAATTTGATATTCTGAGAGAAAGTTATGGCCATTTTACTAAGACAGTCTTTTTACCATTTTCAGTATGATTTTTCATTTTTAATTTTTTCAGTGACGAAAATTCCGATGGGATTAAATTTGACGGCCATCATGGGCTGAAACCAAAAAAATCTTTCATTTCCTCCGAACATGGCCAAACTAGGGCATATTATATATTAAAATTTATGAAAATGTCGACCCGGATCCAATGGTGAGGTCTGTTTTTACCCAAGAGGTCATTTCTGCAAGCTACCCCCAAAACCCTCATTTCAATGAAACATCCAAAAAATTCTTTTGTCCAACAATTCACATGCCCAAATATTTTAACATCCCATCATAACAGCAAATCCAAAACCCTTAGATCTGCAATAAAAACTCATATATCTTGCCCTTTCTTTTATCCTCTCATGCATTCTCATGGATTCAATCTAGGGTTACAATAATAAAACCATAGCTCTGATACCACTTGTAAGGAAACTTGGCAATAAAGAATATAACCGTTTCCACATAACCCATAATAAATCTAAAATAAACACGGAATTAAAATCCACATGCAAGAGAATAGACAACATACCCACAAAATTGTGACACAAGATATACCCTGGAAAACCCTCATTGAGGGAAAAAACCCAGCCTCCAAAAGCATCCATCACCATGTATTATTCAGCAAAAATACCATTGCCATACAACCATGGAAGCCTTCATGGCCATAGCCACAACCGAGCAAACTATGTGAACAAGCATGAATCCACACATCCCATGCCATGCTTTCAACCTTCACAAATGCTCCCTTGGCTAACCTGTCAAGCCTTGTCCTACTCGACTCTTGCCTTTTGTCTTCTCCTTGTCACTCACTCTCTCTATACAACAACTACCCTTGTGGCTGCTTATATAGTAGCAAGTCCCACAAAAACATCAAGTGGTATTACATAAACCATGTGCTAAAACCATGTGCTACCTAACCCACTGACCCCACATTTAATATTGGGCATTTAATTCTTTTCCCCAATATTAAATAATTACATAAAATATTTTCACAATGTTACAATACAACTCATCAAGAATATTCCATGGGAATCTTTACATGTTGCATGTCCATCTAGGCACAACATTACATAATAAAATAAAATAATAAAATAACAATATTATGCAATGTGTGCAACACCCATTATCTCAACAGCACCATGACAATGTTGGATATATGGGTATATCAATGGATGAAACTTGGTCATGAACTCATCATAATGCAATTCACTCTCCTTCAATACAATTTTTTTGGATTCATCTCCAATCTTATTATGGCATGTCTCGTATTCATATCTCATCCATGAAACTAGTGTGGATTCATTCATATTCTGAACTTGCATAATTTTAGAAAATTTGCGTAAATCTCCACAATCTTCACACTAATTTTTGGTGCATTGTACTTTGAATTCATCTGAATCTTCTAATTTATCACATAATATGGACCTCACAAATTGTGTTGTACTACTAGGGATGACCAAATTAGGATCAAGTACTACCATAATTTTTTAAAATGATTGCAAGTATAGACCAAATTCAACATGATTTCTACAACAACAAGTTTCACACATCTTATTTATGCATACACAAGAAAGATGCAAACTCTCAAACATTCTCTGACATATTTTGACATTTGAAAATTCTTGTTTGAATGTTTGAAATAATTCACTTTGAGTTATATCTATGAAATGTTTTGGATATTCAATTTTGGCCCCTATTTCTTAATCTTTAATTTGTATAGTATCACGCCTATTGGAAGAAACACGAGAATGTGTAGTCCAAATTTCAATAACTTACCTTTTTACATCTTCAAAAATCCTGTCTTTTCGAGGAACTCTACAAATATTCATCCAGTTATTCTCAATGTTATCATCTAGCATATTTCTCCTCTTGATGCATCTTTGGACAATTCTTCTGGATATATGTAGTACATCAAAAATTGCACGTACCTATTTTCTACGTGTCAATTTTCTACTAGATATAGTAGTCATCAATGTTCTATGTGCATTACTCAAATCACCTCCTCGAGTTGTGTTGTCAATTTTGTTATAAGCATTTTGCAAGTTTTCAACTATTGTTTTATTAATATTATGCACATGGCTTTTCCTATTATCAACACCCAACAACTCCAAAATAGGTCTCATATCTTTTCTCCTAAATAACTTGACAAATAATTGTGCCTATCCAAATATGCTTTTATCCTTGAAATATTCATCCCACATGTTTTGACAATGCTTTCTGATAGTGTTATCATTTATCATATCTTTAGATAGAATTTGGTTAAAAACTAGTTCTTCATCCAAATCCATCAAATTTTTTATGCCTTCTAATTTGTCTCTATCAGTAGAACTGCCAATTTCTCCCTCTTCATTACTTTCATTTTCTTCATGAATCTCATCCTATTTAGGAATTTCAGTAGGTTGGTTTTGATTATGTTTTGTATGACCTTTCATTTTGTCATCTCTTATTCTATCATATTTCCTTGATCTTTTCCTTTTACTACCCTTTGAATACTTTAATCTATAGAAACAAAAATAAATAAATTTAGATTTTACTAAATATTAGCTAATGGTTCAATATATAATACATAAAAATAAAAATAAGTAGACGAAAAAAATAGTACCTTCAAAATAGTCAATCCTTTGCAATCTTGATTAAATCCATAGAATAGTTGCTGAAAATTACTTCAAAATTAATTGTCTTTTGAAAATCCTCTTCCAATTTTTGATGTTTGCTGTTTTGTATATTTATTTTTTTTAAAAGGAAAAAAAAACTTTATTTTATATCAAACAGCGACATTAATTGGTTGCAGTTTACTTGGCCGACAGGGGTTTCGGCCGGAACTCTTTGTGTGGCATCCTATGTGGCAGCCAAACAAGCAAAAATTAGAATTTTTGCAAACATCTCACTTTGAAAGTCAATTGGACCTACTAAATTGAAGTTTTTAAAAAAACTAAAAATATACTTTTGTAGGTCTCGGAGTCACGATTATGATCATATAGTTTTATTATTATTTTGATTATGGATAATATGTTATAATTTAAAAATATTACAAGTAGGTATATTAAGATTCAGGAATATGTCTATTCAAAAATAAGAAAAAATAGTAAATCATGTTCAAAAATTATTATTTTTTAATTCTGTACTAGAGGAGAGAGTCTTCTTCAAGAATATGTAATTTGTTTTAAAAAATATGTAGATTTGATGGAAAAAGTTTGACGAGAGAAAAAAACTGTCAATTTTTGATAACTTTGACTTTGACCAGTTATAACTTGAAAAATATTAGCCAAATTTTAATTTTAATTTTTTGGTGCACTAGGTATACATGTCAACTCTAACATTCCAAAATCAAACCAAAATATGAATATTTGCATATATTTGTTTGACGAGAAAAAAACTCTATATTTTTAGTATTTAAAAAAAATTAAAAAATAGACTTTAAAAATTCAAAAATAAATAAAATTTTCACTCAAATTTTAAAAAAAAATTTATAGACATAAACTTCATCCAATTTTACACATTTATTAGTTTACATCATCTTCAAATTCTAAACACAAATGCCACTTTTATGTCGTTAAAGTTGAAGAGTTTAAATTTTTATATCACTTTTCCTTTATAAAAGGTGACACAGGTTTGTGCTTTTACCCATAAATAATAAAATATATGCATTAATTTAAGTAAACTTAAGTAAGTATAAATAGTAAATAACTATTTACACCACCACCCCCCCTTAAGTGCAACTTAGGAGAATGCCCTTAAGCTTACATGATCTAGGATGAAATGCATGATGGGTCCCATGTACATAATGCAAATGCAATCTCTCATAAAGCAGAGAAAGAGGGAAAACCTCATGGAAAAAACCCTCCCCAAAAATGAGAGATGAAAAACACACACAATGTATGGATAGATGGAGTAATCAAGACCCACCCATTATGAAATACATCAAATATATACAATAGAGATTAGGATAAGGAAAAAATCCCGAGGAGGAAAAAGACCCCCCAAAAAGGAGAAGGAGACAAGGTGCATGCCCCCCCCCCTTTCCCTCTCCCCCCCAAAGGTAGTGTGACGATCAGTGAGAAATGCTACAATGTAGAAGTTGATCCATGACCGTTGTATAATGTTCCTCCCCTTTGGAAGAAACAATGGAAAAGGTGCATGTGAGATGCTTCCCCTATGTGTGGAAAGGATCTTGATGATGAAAGGTATCTTTCAAACCTTATTCAAGTGTCCCTATGTCAATGTCGATGGTTTCTCCCTCCAAGACTATTGAAAAGAACATGTGCACATCGATCAAGGATCCATGTAGAAGGTGTCTCATAGAACCAACAATCTCCTTAAATGATAAAGAGACCTCTAAAAATTGTTGTACATAAGGATCCACAATCATGCCAACCTGTAAAAATTGATCATTTAGAGAATGGACATGAGGGTTAGAGTAAGCCCTTGCAACACTATAGAAGGATCTACCTCATCAAAGAGAAGTGAAATATCATCAAAGAAGTCCTCCAAATCTAATGTGTGTGACTCAATGAACAAACCTAAAATGTTAGTCAAGAAGTCATCACCTGAGGCTAGAACTAGAAGACATAGTGTACCTGTTGTGTTGAAGTACATGAATTTGTCACTATAGAAAAAAATGAAGAATTCAACTCAAAAAGAAGACAAATATCATTAATAGTATCTCCCACATATTCAATGTGAGATTCCATGAATAGGCTTGCAAGGGTAGGAAGGAAGTCATCGCATGAAGGTAAAGTAGGAAGACATGAAGGGTCCTACTGCACTGAATCTGAAGCATTTATGGCTAGAACTGGATCAGTAGAATCAATAGGAGAATCAAGACATGGGATCTCATTTGGAGTTGGAGGTACCATAATAGGAGTGACTAGATGTAGAATGTCTTTTGGAAATGGAGGAATAATTGGATCTCCATATGCTTCCCAATGAGCCATCCAAACATCATGAAGAAAACTTGCCATAAGAAGAGGAGTCAAGGATTCCTTACTCATACTGTTATACATAAAACTAAATTTTTTAGAAATATATTTGAATGAAGGTGGTATCTTCGAGAAAAGAGAAGGAATCACTTCCTAATGTTCTCTTAGATGAGCAATGATTAAGGCACTCCATTTCTGATAGTTCCTTGGTATCAACTTTGGTCTTATACTAGACTGACATATGTGACAAGCCTCCATGAGATCAATAAATGTATGTATACCCCAAAATATAGAAATAATCAATCAACCCCCCTAATGTATGATTTGGCACTTAGTGTAATAACCACATGCCAATTTAGGGCCTATTTTTGAAAGTAGTATTTTTGTTCACAAAAACTATAATCTAATTGTATATCTAGAAAGTAGACAAAAAAAATGCACTTTCAAAGAAAAAGAACTAGTTTTGGAGTTTAGATGAGCCCGTACCAAGCATTTGAAGTGGAAAAAATTGAGATTTGTGATGTGTAAAAAAATTCAAGAATAGAGATCTCAAACCACCTGCACCAATGTGTAGATCATGAAATTCTACCCCAAAACAAAAAAATTGCTTGCAAAAAGGAGTCCGTATGAGGAAGATATCGTTGTTTGAAAATTGCTGCTATTATTATTTTTTCTAAATTGTCACCACACCTCCAAGAATGAAATGGCTCTAGATTTTGCCTTAGCTGTCCAATTTGGATGAAACAAAATCTGATTTGGGGGTTTTTGACCTTTTGAATGTGATGCAAATATCTAATTTGCACCAACAAGCTTCAATTTTCACCTACAAAATATCTCTCCTACAGGCTTGATGGCCAATTTTTTTTAGAAAAAAATAATGCAAATTTGAAAAAAATTGCAGAGATGCAGAGGAAAAAAGGGTAGATCTAAAAATTAAATGTACAGATTTGAAATGATCATACCAATTTCACAAATTGAGCCTTTGGGTTGCCGATTTGTAAAAAAAATGTTGCCTCAATTTTAACTATTTTCCAACATAGGCGAATTTATAGCCAATTCACCAAATTGACATTCCAGATGTAATGACAAGGTCAGATCTGGCTCTAAACACTCCCAATTTCTATAGATTCTCTAGATTCAGGTTGAGGTGCTGAAGCAACTGTGGTCTTCAATGGCTAGTGACGAGAATCTCCCTAAGCTCTGATACCATGTAAGAATTTGGTATAGCTCTGACACCATGTAAGAATTTTCCTTAGAGCAAAATTCACCCAAGATCAAGGAGCACAAGCACAAGTACACAATAGACCAAAGAGTATGATCAATATGAAAATACTTACTATTATTAGAAGCATGTACATACACACTAGGAGAGCCTGTATATAAAGGCCTCTAAGATGCATCTAGAACATGTCTAGAAACAACTAGGAGATAAGCATGACAACTAAGCACATATCCTCCACAATAAGAGGATAAGCATGATGAGGTGTCTAGAATGTTGTAGACACCATGTGCTCAAATAATGTGCTAACCTCTAAGTGTAGACAACATGTGCATAATTAAAGTGCAAATTCCTGTGTTGCCAACATGAAAACTCACAATAGTACACATACTCCTAGGTGAGTAATAAATAAATAATAAAATATATGCATTAACCTAAGTAAACTTAAGTAAGTGTAAATATTAAATACCTATTTACATCAACACTTATGATAGGTACTTCTCTAGCATCCATTTATCTATATCTACCTTGTTTGGCATTGACCTTTAAACCAAGGGCCTCCATAACTTTAAAAGGCATAATGTTATTAGGTGCACAAGAATCAATCATGTAATTTCTCAGAATTCTACCATTTATTACCAGACTAAGGAAGAAAGGGTCAATATCATCTAGGTAGGGTACAAATGAATTTTTCAAATACATTTTTGGTATTTGGGACATGACCTATTTGTCTTCTCTATCCTTTACCATAACAGATGTATCAGTTGATACGACTATTGGTTCTTGTGTGGCAACATTAGTATTTCCTATCCCCTCCAACTAATATAAAGCTTTACTTTTATGTTCCTCTATCTTAAAATTTTTTGATAAAGGGACCTTGACATTAATTTGTGATAACATTAAAATCATGTCAATAGGATCATAATTGGAAGGCTTAGTAGAAATACCTATGGCTGCAGGTGCTTGAACATTAGGAAGTTGCTTTGGCTTGAGGATATAAGAATCTGACTTCTTTCTAGTACACTTGTCCTACCAATTTCAACTTCTTGAAAATGTACCTTCTTCTTTGGTTCCCACTTCTTGATCATAATGTCCTTGACCTTTGCAACCACTGGATCCTCTTTTCTTTTCTCATCATTTTCTTTGTGAACTATGTCCTTAATGAATATACCAAAAGACTTACCAACAATATTGTTGACATTTCTATTTCTCAAGATTGTAAGTACTATGAACTTGATCTATCATCTCAGCAATAATCCTATCAGCCTCCTCCTTGGATGGCTTCCTTAAGTTTGTACGGGATGTATCTAACAAAATATTGCATACCTGATCGGCATCACAATCCTCACCATTTGAAAAAACCTACTAATGGTGTACTTGACAAGAACTTCTCTAGTTTCCAACATCATGTTTAGATTCATCTAGATCAAATTTAAATCCACCATCACATAAATTGACCATACCAAAACCTATGTCCTCATGATCTTCTCCCTTATTTCCATCGTCATTTTGTGCCTGTTGATCTATAGAGAAAGATTGGGCTACTACACAAAAAATAGGGGAATGAGGCGACTGACATATATTGTACCAAGAAACTTCATTAGTCATGTTTATTGAGTTCATTTGTAAAGAATCTGAGGGGCCTTTATCTTTGTTTCCTTGACCAAGGTTAGGGATTGGCTTTCCATCCTTGCACTGAGTAGTATAAGGATAATTTTGCATCCTGGGATGCCTATTAAAATTATTATTGAAAGGGGCCTTCTCAGTAGTATTTGGTTTATTTTCTTGGTAGGTTAGTGGATTCATTTTATTTAATAGGGTTAAAACTTGATCCATTGTGTCCTCTTCAAGATTCTTTCCTATAGTAGGCTTTTCACCCTCTTTCTTATTTCTAGGATTAAACAATTTAGGGTCTTCCATTCTTCCAACTTTACCAAAATCCTTTCCATTATTTTCTATATTTATTGCCATCTTATAAACCTCCCTCAATGTTTTATGATCCTTGTACCTTAGATTATAAGCCATTTTACAATAAAAAAACATTTAAATAGGTTGTAAGGTCCACATCTTCATTCAACCTCATTACTTGGAAAAGTTTTTACATTACCTTCTTAAATTAGACAGTAAAATCGAAGGTGGACTCATTTGCACCCTTCTTTATGCTATTGAAATCATTTAACACAAAGTTGGCATTGGTGTTATCACCATATTGTTCTTTGAACAATCTTTCTAAGTCACTCCAAGAGGTTACACTATCATCTGGTAATCTTCTAAACCAATCTCTAGCATCCTCTATAAGTGAATGAACAAAAAGCTTCTTCACCACATCCTCATGTTCCACCTCATAGTCACTGAGAATTTTGATGAACTTCCTGAGGTGTTCCTCACGAGTAATGGCATTATTTTGAAAGAATTTTATGACCTTGTCTCTAAGCTCATTAGAGATGGGATGTGAGAAACCATAGATACCTAAGAAGGATATCTGTTTGTATTTTTCCATATAAATTGGTTTCCTTTAGAAATCCACAATATTTGATGTAGTTGCCCCAACAACTTGACTTTGGTCAGGGACTAGGGGTTTTTGGGCTTGTTGAAAAGTAGGGATCTAGCTAACAGTAGCAAGGTTCAAGGCATGAGCTAACTATGAAGAGCTATGACCTATTATCAAAGGTCCAATAGTAGGGATAAATGGAATAACTTGTGAAGATTGGCCTGGCTGAAAATCTAGTGCAAAGTTAGATTTAATAAATTGGATCTTTCTCCTAGTCTCATCTAGCTAAGATTCATTTTCTACTTTTTCAAGTTCCTTTGCTAATTCTTCTACATCTTCCAAGCCTTTTCTAACTCTAGGTCAAGATTAGACATGACAAGGCTAGTGGGCTTATTAGGAAAATCTTGAGGCTCATTGATTTGCACACCCACGACCTTTTGTTTTCCTTTGTTAGGGTCTTTCATAGTCAAGTCTATAATTTTAGGTTCAAGAGGCTTATAAGGTTAAACTTGTGCAATAAAAGGCTCATCCTTCTCTTTAAGAAGGTATTCCTACTCTCACCTTAGATTTTAAACCCTCCATATCTCCAAATATATCAGAATGTAGCTTAGAAGATTTTTCTTCTAATCTCTTATTTTTCTCTTGTAGGGAAGGCATTCTCCTAAGCAAGTTGTCTCTTTTAATAAGGGTATTCAAAGTAATTTGTTCTTTGTCCTTTTCCAAACATATATGTCTGGTCTCTTCTTCTATAACCCTCTTTCTTAGAGTTTCTAATTTTGAATGTAGTGCCTGCCCCTAGGTCGCATTTTTGTTATCATTGTTGAACTCTTTTAGAGCTAGTTTTATGTTGTTGGTTAGCAGCATTCTTTTGAGATTATCAGATATTGTGCTATGGATTCAGTTGATATGTGATGAGATTTCTTAGACTCTATATTTTCATGTATGCATGATGATTATTTTCAGTGTTTGCAGTTATTAATGATGATTAGTAAGATGATTTATTATCATGTGTTTTCTTATGGATACTTACCCCATACTTGCATGTGTATGGTGTGCGTGTTTTCTTTGCATGTTTTCTTTTGTATGGCATGTCTGATGTGGTTAACGAAGGGAGTCGTAGTCACCTGCTAGTTGGGATCTACATGATGCACCACTTCTTGCCATTGTCTGTTTAGTTTAATATATATTGTTCTTGTACATGCATGGTTTTTATGTAGGTTGCAGGTACCAGGTATCGACTTCCCTGAATTTCCAGGATGAGCATACCCTATCACATCATCTCAATGATAAGAGAGGGGAGATAAATTCTCAAGTCCAAATCCCAACCCTTTAAGCCATTTGTCCTAATTGGAAAATTAGGACAAGTATTTGAGTTGAGTACCCTCTGAATACGTTAGATAACGTAATTCGTGATATAAACCTTTGGTTTGATTTTGTATGTATTTTGGCTATGATGGATTTTCATATTTTTTACCTTGTGAGTCTTTGGAGTATTTTCTATTAATTAAGCCTAATTAAAATATTTAATTAATGGTTTAATTTAATGGAAAATTAATATGATATTTTAATATTTATTTTATTTAATTAATTGGAAAATTAATTAAATAAAATAATTAAATGTGAAGATAAAGTTAAAAGTTTAAATTTGGAATGTGACAATATTTATTTTAATAATAATATATTTGGAGTTCATTTTTAAATAAATGACTAAATAATAATATTATTAAAGCTAATAAATATTTTAGCAATTAAGTTTTGAAAATGAAATTTAAAAGTGAAAAATATATTAAAATTATTAAAAGATTCTAAATCTCATGTGATTAAAATATAAATATATTAAGATTGAAAAGTGGAATTATTAAAGTTAGTGCATGAGATTTAATAAATAAATAAGTTAAATTGGAAAGAGTAAAAGTAAATATTAAATTAATTAATGTGCATTATTTTAATATTTGCTCACATAGGAGTTGGCAAAATCTCAGGAGTTGTCATGTAGACAACACAGGGGTTTGTACTCTAAGAATGCACTAGTTGTCTACACTTAGAAGTTAGCATTTTATTTGAGCACATGGTGTCTACAACCTTAAGACTCATCTAGAAGGTTGGAGAAGACCCATGCTTGGTTGTCATGATTATCTTCTAGTTGTTTCTAGAGACACTCTAGATGCATCTTAGAGGCCTTTAAATAGAGGCTCTCCTAGTGTGTTTTGGCAAGCTGAATGGAAGCTACAAGCTACTAGCTTAATGGAAACTACAAGCTTCAAGCTAAAATGAAAGCTTCAAAGTTTACATGCATTGGAGAAGATTCATATGCTCATATATTTTCTACTTGCTTTTATGCTTCTTCTAGCACTTCTAGTCACTTTGAGATTTTCGGTTGGCTTGGGTCTTGGTGGAATTGCGAATCTTGGAGAAAGAAAGGATTTTCTATGGACTTCTGAGGCATGGTAGATTAGCATCAATGTCCAGGTGCACTCGTGATATTCGCATATTCTCTTTGCACTATTTCTCTTCCTGTCTTCATCATGTCTATTATATGTGTCTGAATCTTCTCTATGATCGAATCTATAATTTGAAATTGGAATCTAGATATTTTATTTGGTTGAGAAGAAAACAATAGAAAAACCCTAGATCCAATTAAGGAAGAAATTAGATCTAAACGGGTTTGGGTTTGAATTGGAATCAAATTGAGAATGATGATTTCAAATTTATAGTTAAACTTATTGGATGGATTAATGGATATGTTTAGAAAACAATCATTTAAAAGGAAAAATTCTTGTTTAGAAAAGCACTTTAAATCTAAGTATATATTCTCTTTTGTAAATCTGCATATATATATATATATATATATATATATATATTGTAAATATGATCTTTGAGTATAATGAAGTCATTTGATTATTAATTATTATATATATATATACTTATAATAACAGAAGTTTATTTATCTAATTAATCAAGTCAATTAAATTTCAATTAGTGACAATAGAATGAGCTTTAAACATTTAAGTTATCTATTATTTTGAGGTTCTCAATATTTTGTTAATAGAGAAGAGCGAACTTTTAATATTAGCTATGTAATGTATATTCAATACTATTTAATATATATTAAATAGTTAAGAGGTGGTAATTTATAAAGGTGTTTAATGATGATTATTAAGAGAGTCAAATCTTAATGATATTGGATTTAAATAAGAATTATTATATTGGCAAGGAGTCATAGTTACATTATAACTTTGTTATAATATAGCAATGGTTTGAATTATTAATACATTTGTATTATTAAATAGATTAATGGTACACAATTGTACTAAGAATTAGTTAAATATTAACCAATGAAGTTTGTAAGGTTTCTTTAAGATCAATTAATAATAGTTTTGATAAGTTTATTATTTATTAATGTTTGTTGGGTCTAACAAACCATTAATAAATAATAATATAAATGGTTTAAATAGTTACCAATTAATTCGATTAGATTTAATCTAGTGGAGATTATTTAATGATTAAAGTTTGTAAAGATATTAGTTTTTGGATTTGAAGTATAATTGATCAATTGATATTCATTGAGTTGATATTATAACTATGATATTAATAATTAAGTTGTGCGATAGAATTTTATTTGAAATGATTAATGATAATACGAATTAATCAGTATTCATATAAATATGACGAATGTGGTCATTACAAGATTATTATTAAGATTTTCAATATAGCTTGTTATTTATTAAAAAATTATTATTGAATTAGTAATATGGTCATTTGAGTATTGAATTATAGTTGACTTTTACAGAATTCTAGTTAGTAGTCAACTGATATTAATAGGAACGTTGCTATGGTTATGCAATTATTAATTAAATCAATTAATGAGAGTTAATTAGATTTAATTAATAATTAAGTTATGTAATAGAGATTTAATTGATATAATTCTTTTAATGAGATTGAAGAAATATTGATATCGAAGTTGATAAGTCTTATGACTTGAATTATGACTTTAGATATTATATGATTGTCAACAATGATAATGATTAAATTAAAAGACTCAAACTGTAGTAATACTTAATTAAGTTTCTAATTGAGAACTATTAGAATGTTGAAAGGTCATGGATTGTGCACCTATGAGAATTGATTGATTAAATTGATCATTTTAATAAAGTTATATTCTTCTTATTCAAAGACTAGTAATTGGTTCTTATAACGAATAATGATCCTTGAAAAGTTGAAAAGTTATTCAATTAGTAATATGGGTCTTAGTTAAATAAAGAGAACAATTTAATCAAAGGTCAATGATGATCAATTTAGTGAATATTTATCCTTAAGTTATTCTTAGAATGTGATTCTTAATAATGGAAGGATAATGCTATCGGGGAACAAATGGGTTGACTTGTATGTCAAATGATGAAACTTAAGACACTTGAAAGTACACTTGCAAACAAAAAAACTGGAAACCCCTACACATTATTCAACTATGTGAATTTAGTAAACCAAAACATGTGTTTGCATCGTGTATTCTATATGCTTCTTATTTTGGGTTTTGGGTTGACTAGTCTTGACCAGTCCTAGGTTGTTACCAGAGGCTCGGGGGTTATGAGATGTGTTGGCATGTTGATCTTATTTGGTCTTGATCTTTATAAGCCCAACCATGGTAATGTGATCGTATGCTCTATGAAATGTTTGTATTTGTTCATCAGTCTTCATATGTGAAGCTGAGATGTATGTGTATGAGACACTTGTGCTAATCATTTTTGAGTTATCCATCAGTTATCCTTGGATTATTTTTTAGTCACCATGATGGGACTGAAATGTTGATTTATTTCTTGATGACATCATGTTGTGACATGTTTTGACTCAACCATTTTGGATTCTTCGATTAGTATGATTTTGAGATATATTTTGGTTATTGAGAACCAATGGATACTTATGATTATCAGTGATGCCTTCAGTTGCCAATAGAGAACTGTTGTGGTCATGATTTTCTATGGATGCTTTTTCAGATGCTCATGGAGATTTGAAGATTCTTATCTTGGAGATTTGATGATTCTTATTATGGAGATTTGAAGATTCTTATTGTGGATAATTGATGCTTTTATGGATATTTGATGATTCTTTTTATGGATTATCTTTTGGATTTTCTTTACAGTCACTTGTACAAGACTGTGGTGATTTTATGATTCTATGAGCTTAGGGTAGGTTATCTACTTGTACTATTGGGAAGTGGCTTGCAATGGAGGCCGAGGCCCTAAGTGGCTGCCAGGGTAACTCATTATAAGTTTGGTTAATAAGTGATAACATTTACACACTAAATGGGGATTAAATGAACCTAAAAAGATAATTGTTTTGGTTCTCGCCCATGCCTTGAGTGCTTGTATAGGCTAGGATGGGAGTAGTGAGAACGCATGGTTGTGACCTTGCATTCCGTAGTATGCCTCGTCAGTATGAGAGGATACTAGTGGCCACATGAGATCAATATGGACCTATGGAGTTTAGCTAACTGCCAGGGTAACTTGTACATTGTAAATGCGATGACACTTTCCCACTTGCAGAGTAGGTTTTCTACATGTCATTGTGTGCCTCTGGGAATTAGATGTCAATTTTGTGTGATGGAACCTTTGAGTTAGTATACTTATAGGATTCCTGGACTTATAGAGATTTGTGCTTTGTGATTTTGATAGCCTGTATGGGACTTGTGATTATCTCCTCAGCACGGTGGGAGTGGACCACTTAGGTTCCACGCAGTCAGGTGGTAGTGTTTTTCCACTCTTATCATTTGAGATCCGTCCGAGACACCGTGGCTGGAGTATTCTTGGTTGGTATTTATCTTCATTATATTCTTGGATCATTATGATAGGTAATATACCTTATGATAGATGTATTTATTGGTATGTTTCTTATATTGATGATTTGCATATGTCTTATGCTTTACTTTGCATATTAGTATGATGTTTTTAGGAGTGACATTCCTACTATGTTAATACCGATGATCTCTTCGGTGCTTTGGAATGTTATGCACGGAGGGATGGCTAGGATCCATGATGCTCTAATGATGCTATTTACGGTTGGGAGGAACCGTGCACTTAGTTATTCATGTTGTGATGTATGGTTATCTCTTATGATGGATGTTTATATCTTTATGACGATGATGTATCATGTATGACATGTGGTTTCATTTACTTTAATTGCATCATGGATTAATATTGGATAATGATGTACTTTATTTACATGGATGTTTATTCTTTTAAGCCTTTCATACCTTGTAACATGTACAGTGGATGATTGAGCAATCTAAAATGTAATTTATGAATGTTGGATGTATCATTGTTATTTCATAAGGATATGATGTTAGATGTTTAGTTATGATTAGTTGTGATTCACGTTAAGGGATCTTTAAAGAATGTAATCTGTCATGTGTACTTTTATTCGAATTATTTCTATTACTTCCGCAAGTGTTGTGAAAGGTTTATCTTTCATGTTTAAAAAAAAAAAATTGTTTGGTAAACATAGTGAAATTCTTTGGATCCCTTGGCGGGGCTTTACACTGAAAATAAATCTTCAGGGTCTATAGAAGTAGCCTTTGAACTTACTAGATCATCTAGGTCTATGAGATTTCTCTCCTCATACTAACCTTGTCTAGGAGTAAACTCCATATCCATATTACCCCTATATCCCCAACTATGGTTGATCTGATTCACCAAATTAGGCCTACAAGGAATATTCCCCATTGAGGACATGTTTTTGTCATGATATATTTTCTTTTTTTGGCATGGGGTGGCGAATGTTTTCCCTAGCAGTGTAGTATGCTCAGACTTAGGACTTTTGGAAGGTGACTCTTTTTCAACCATTGGGTAATACTATGAATGAGCTACACACTACCCCTAGGGATCCAAGTAGGATTAGGGTCCACTCATTTCTTATTTGGATTACTCCTACCTATAGGAGGTAACTCAATGCATAGTGGTATCTTTGGGTTAGCCTTAGTAAAAGCCCAGATATTCTTCTTCCTATCATCTTTTGGTTGGAACATTTTTAGATAATATTGCACTAGCTAAAAAAACCTTTGACTTGAGTTGCCACCCCTTGAAGGGGAAAGTTTTTTGAAAAAAAATATTTTAGACTAAAATACCATAGATTTTTTTAACAAGGAAGACCAATCAGAAGAAAAAGATACCATACACTGGGTAAAATAACTTACTTTGTTGACAAGGCATGGGATAAGACAATGGTCTAGTAGTATAGCTCATATAGGAAAATCTCATAACTTCCCTAGTAGAGTCACCATTTTGTTGGAGTTCTATCTAGTTAAAGAACATATTAGGTGGGTTTAAACCTAATACCAAAAAGCATAAGATAGGGACAAGCCTAAGGATGAGCTAAATCCTATATTTAGTAGGGCTAAATCTTATTTCTAGGCCAACATTAATAGAGTCATCAAGAATCACTTCACTTCAGGATCTGCAGTGCCAATGCAGGAAAACCTTAGGGATTGATCTTAGTAAATTGGTATTCTTCTTTTCAAGCCTATCCCCTTTATCAGAACATTCCTCCCTCAAACTCACAAGTTTAAACACATTTATAAAATCACAAAATATTCGACAAATTGTAAATATAATATAAACTAAAAAATATAAAGACTTCTGACCTCAACTTCTCATCTTGGAAATCTTTAAATAGGGTTGCAACAAGCTATAAATGGGAGGAGTACACATGCCATCACCTTAATGGAAAAGAGAAAGGTAAGACATAACAAAAAGATAATAAAAAAACATTCTCCTACACTTGATCCAAAATTAGGATGGTAGTTAAGAAGTTAGCAGGTGGCACTTTGCTACAACAACTTAATCTTTACTCTACTTTGTCTTCTTCTACCATCTGTTTCCTCAAAACTTTCAAAATTTGATAGGCCTATTTATGAGATTTTTATCCTTCTAATAAAGTGATCAATGTATTTGATCTTATGTTTTAATCTCTTATTTTCCTTTAACCTTAATAATGTTTTAGCTGCTTCCTATTGGTAAGGCCTTTATTTCTCCCACTACTTCCCACACATAGATTTCTCACTTGGTGGGCCACTCTATAGTTCTAACCTCTTCTAAGTCCTTTGTGGCTTTAGTCCACATGGCATCTGTAATTACTTTAGACTCAACAAAGAACTTGTTTCAGTCTATCTCTGATCTGAATAGGGACTCAATCAATTTATTATATGGGGTATTAGAGCTGTCTTCAAAAATTATCATAATGGCCTCCTAAGGAAAAATGGCACCAAAGGAATCAGACCATTCCTGCCAATCTCTCACTGTACTAGTGGTATCCAAAAGTGGTGGTATATAGGGTTGTATTCCCTAAGATAAAACTTTCAGTTTAACTTGTATAATTTGTAATTTACCACTGAAGAAGCCAATTCTATCTTTGACTACCTCTAAGCCTTCCTTTACTTTGATTATCTTATTAGGAAAATCTAGCTTTTTAGCCATCAATACAATAATCCTCTCTAAAAATTGTGTATATGCCCCCCCATAGATTGAATGATGGTGATAACCATGAAAATGCCTCATTGCAAAATTGCTCAGCACTTTCTAAAGCAACATTAAAACTATGAGCCCATTGTAATATATTCTTCAGAGTCTCAACCCTATAGCTCATCAAAATTTTAAGGAACTTAGTCCTTACCTAATCTTATTTATGAGTAGGTGAAGCATCAATGCTCATTCTTCTTAGTTCTATTATATCCTTTGCCTCCAAACCATCTGTTTGTATTGGGGCATCAATTCTATCCTTGACTGATTGCTCCTAATCTTTCTGCTCTTGTCTCTATTCTATAGCAACCACCTACTCTACATTTAAAAGTTTCTCTCTAAGAGATGCAACCTTAAACTCTAATGCTTGGACCTTAATCTCAAGCTCTATAATTTTCTCCTTATATACATGGCTTTTTCTAAGATCATCCTCATAGAGCTTCCCTACATCAATGTAGCCATGTAATGACTTGGAAAATTTGGTCTCAATCTCCTCTACCTTGGCCTCATTCATGAATGAGAAATTCTTCATGGCCTTTGAGATTTCTATACCAGAGGTGCCCTACAAAGTCCACATAATCATTTTATCCTATTTTGTGCTTTGGACATCTATTAGCTTTGGTTTATTTGATGATGGAGCTGTACTCCAAATTGCCATAGATTTTGTATCTATGTTGAATCTAGTTCCTCTCTATAGTCCATTAGCACCAAATGCCTCATATGAGATGGCATTCTCCTATCTCCTTATTTGATCAAGCATAAATACTTGCTGCAAATCCTATTTGGGTACCAACAACATGACACTCCTATGTACAAGGTCCCTTACCTCCTCTAGAGTCATGATTTCACTCTCAGAATCATAGGCTTGTGGCTTCTTAACTAGTTCCATCTTTTGCTCATCTGATTCTTATGGTTTTATCTTCAACACCAACTCACTCTATTTTACTTTGTTAAAAAATCTCTTCAACTTAGCCGATTTGATGAATTCATCATCCTGTATAAATTGTTCAGTTTGAGAGATCCTATTGTCCAACCTTTCTACTGCTAGTTCTAAGTCTATGAGTGTGCTCTCAGCTACATTAATTCTATCCTAGAGATGGCCTCGACTTAAGTTAGCAAAATACAGACTATTGCTTGGTAAAATTTATAGGGTCCTCTATTTTAGCTCTACATGGATATTGACCACTTTTTGTATCTTATTTCCTTTTGTGACCCATGATGCCTCTAGAGCATCATCTTCCTCTATTTCTAGAGTAACATCAAGTTTAAGGTGTTTGGGAACACCTTCTCTCCTTCTCCCATAGGTCCATTAGGAATTTTGGCCATGATCTCAACATGGTTAGTGATGATCTTCCTAATCCTATGAGGATAGGGGATATCCATATAGAATCCCATGAAATCAAGATCTACTCTCTTCAATTCCCTCTCCACCCTCAAAACATCATCCAAGTTTGCTAGTTTATCACCTACCTCACCTTCTATAACTATATTTGGAATAATATCCCCATGTGGTAGTTCCTTGGTGCTAGGCAACACATAGTTCCTTATTTCCATAAGGGTTCCCTTCATCCAATTATCAGGATCATACATCCTATAGGGACCAATTGATAGGTTGTAGTGGTGGAGGAAAGAATGGATTTCATCAAGAGTGTCTTTTCCAATTGATAAGTCCCCCACCCTAAAACATCTACACAAGAAAGTTCCTTTATGCACTTTAGGGCCTAGATACTCCCTATTGACTATAAACAATTGCCATATGAATTCCATTATACCCAACCTAGGGGGAATAAACTTTGATAATATGTGGGGTGCCAGGGACAACCATAGAATCTCATCAAGGAAAAAGTTGGAAATAAGAAAATGTTCCCCCAATTATGGTCTAATCTTTTACCCTTAGGAAACAAGGCTAGTCTCAAAAGACTTTTCAAAATCTCAAGTGCCCTAAAATAAATTGGATCTAATATTCTAATTATTACAGTACTAAACTAATTAAAGAATGAAACTAAATCAAAAAAATGATAATTACTATCCCATACCTATGTACACAAGTAAATTGGCAGTGTAAGGAAACTTGGCAACAAAGAATATAACCGTTTCCACATAACCCATAATAGATCTAAAATAAATACGGAATTAAAATCCACATGCAAGAGAATAGACAACATACCCACAAAAGGTGACACAAGATATACCCTAGGAAACCCTCATTGAGGGAAAAAACCAGCCTCCAAAAGCATCCATCACCATGTATTATTCAGCAAAAAAATACCATTGCCATACAACCATGGAAGCCTTCATGGCCATAGCCACAACCGAGCAAACTATGTGAACAAGCATGAATCCACACATCCCATGCCATGCTTTCAACCTTCACAAATGCTCCCTTGGCTAACCTGTCAAGCCTTGTCCTGCTCGACTCTTGCCTTTTGTCTTCTCCTTGTCACTCTCTCTCACACTACAACAACTACCCTTGTGGCTGCTTATATAGTAGCAAGTCCCACAAAACCACCAAATGGTATTACATAAACCATGTGCTACCTAACCCACTGACCCCACATTTAATATTGGGCATTTAATTCTTTTCCTCCAATATTAAATATTTACATGAAATATTATCACACTGTTACAATACAACTCATCAAGAATATTCCATGGGAATCTTTACATGTTGCACGTCCATCTAGGCACAACATTACATAATAAAATAAAATAATTAAATAACAATATTATGCAATGTGTGCAACACCCATTATCTCAACAGGTAGCTCTCTATTTATATCAATGGTATGATCAATGAAATTAGAGATCCCATACCCCACATTCTTGTAGAGGATTAGGTGCATCAGTAGTGAATAATGATGGAACTTGAGATATTTTAACTCTCCACTTTGAGCCAGGGAAAATTTTTGGTTCATTAACTCAATAATATATTTGACATAATCATACTCCCCCCCATGGTAGGAGTCTTGCACGTCTTTGGCAATGATAAATTCAGCACCATACACCATATTAGTTCTATCTTTTTCAACCAAATTGTAGAGACCATATAGTGCTTTTATAAAATAATTCTTAAACTTGTCCGAAGGCATGATTTTTTCCACCTTCTTAGGGTAATCATACACACTCTTTAAATCCATAGGGATATGCTATAGCATAGACTTCCTAGTGTAGACCTTGGTATTTCTCTTGAACTTCTATAAATCCTCCAAATCTACAAGTTGGCCCATGGCTCAGTCCAGTCCAAAAAATTCAATGAATGAAGCACGATCAACTATACAGAGGATAGTTCCATCTCTCCTATGGAAGGATTTGGTGGCTAGATTGTATGATCGAATTAGGGCCTTCACAAAGTCTACATCCACAAAAGCCTTTGGAAATATCAATTACACCAGTTTCTTCTTCCATGGATTGCATATTGGGATCTTCTTCTCCCTATTATGATAAAAATATTTGAATAGCTCAGAACCTGTGACCCTAGGGCATGTAGCTCATCTTTGCATAGAGCATATGGGTCAAAAAAGCATGGGTAGCATTAGCATTTGTGGAACTAGGAACAACCTTAATTGACTCTTTGACAAACATATTAGGTTTTCTTTGTCGCATTTTCCCTCCCTTAGAATTTGAAATTTATGCCACTTCCACGTCCAACACTTGAATTTCTTCTACCTCCTTATCAAACATATTGAAAGTATACTAAAAAATACTATATGGATTTTTCTCTTTGATACTAAAAACAATTATCAGTATGCCCTAAAACCCTGTACTTTCTCAAAATACTTTTCTAAGTAATGGTAAACTATAATTGATTGATAGAATATCTTCATAGCTTGATGTATATTATATTTTTTCATCTTTGCATTGATTCTTAGCATGATCACACCATAGAATCAACTTATTGTATCACCTCAGGAAACATGATCATTATTTTTAAACATTACACTTTCTATTCATTGCTTAAATCTCATTGGTTGAGAACCCCTTGTCATTTTGCACTAAGAAAATGGAAACAAAATGTCACTTAGGGTTTAGGATCCTACAATTGACCCCATAATATCTTAGGTAGGGAAGACATGTCATTCGATCTTATGATCTCTTGAACTCAAAAGACCTTATTGCACTATTGCAAGGCTTGGAAAAATCTTTATGATCTCATGACATGCAATTTATACTGCATAGCATAACCTTTGACGTTTCCCTTCAAAACCCTATGAAACTACAAGACATTGTTACCTCTCTTACCATAGCATCATGGGACTTATCTTTTACTTTTATGATCTCACAACATAGACCTCTTCGTAGCCTCATAGCAATTTATCCATCGACTTGATGTCTTATGATACACTATTTATTGTAAGATCATAGATTACACTATGCTGCATCTATAAAATACTTTTCCATCCCCACCAGTGCAACTAAGCCACCATGTGGTATATGTTTTACAATTAGCAAATCAAGATTAGACACCTCTCACTTGCCTAAAGCTATACAACCACTGAGCCCTATCACTTGGAACCTTATGATCTTATGATCATAAATACCCTAGAGCATCATAGAATTCTCAATCCCACTCTTCAATCTTATGGTCATGAATTCATCATAACATCTTACAACTTTTCAAAAGACCTCCTGATGTCTAGATCACTTCTTGTTATAGCATCGCATTCTATACTTAGAACCTCTTTGATATGACATACGACCATTCAATAAAAATGAATTATAAGACTAGAAATTTTAACTTTCTTATCTACGATAATACGTTGTACTTCATATCATAAGATCAGGGAACTAAAAACGTTATGTTACAATCTTTTGCTAACCCTTATGTCATAGCATCATAAGAGATGATGTATAAGATAAATAAGCTCCCACTCAAATTTAAAACCTAGGGTAAGGGATAGACTCCACATTTTATGAAATCTCTTGTAGGATAAGATGAGAAAGTAACCCATAGGGCATCACTTTTCACACTAGGGAAAGGGAAAATAATTGGATTAGGGAAAAATAGTTTGTTAGGGCCATCCTTTAAAAATGGAAATTGATAACATATAAACACTAACATCACAACACTCTTTTTAAGGAATTTGCAACACTTAAAATTTACAAATTTAAGCTCAGTGAAAATAGGGGCTATCAAGGTGCATTATCGATAAATTCATTAGCAATGAACATATCATCTATATGAGATGTGTCTGCCTCCATATAGGATTATTTTTATTCCTTTTGTAATTCTTCATGTCATACATTTTTAATATTTTCTTGTAAAATATGTTCTTCATCAAATAATACAATATTTTTGAGTAACTTTGATCTAAATACCTTACTATGTCTATCCATACAAACTTCTATGCCATTTTAAGATAATTGTGGCAATATCTCTTTTAGTATTTTATTCCTCAACTCCTCCACTCTGTGGTGTACATAGTTCCACCTTATTAACAATGCTCCATATAGTTCCTTAGGAACATTATCTAAAATGTCTCTAGCATATTTATTATACATTCTAAGGTGATTGATAATTGTGTCTTCAACCATCTTCTTATCCTCTTCAAGTAACTTGACAAAATTTGTGGGGTCCATTTTCCTAACTAATCTAGTATCAATGATGTATATTGCTACTGTTTCTGGCTCTTTAAGGATTGTGTATATTTTCCTTCATGCTTTTCTTCCCCATGAACTTACTGTTTTATCCAATTCAATTTTAGATATCTTGGTGGCTAATGGAGCCCGGTCTGGCTCTGCTAGTTCTCCATTCTATAGTTAGTGCTTGTGTTTTCCTCCACTTGAACACTTTCCCCTTGTCAATTTTGATTACTCTTTCTTATGTAGTCTCATGTCCACTAGTAATTGAAGTTATTATCTCAATATCATGATCACTTTCCTCTTCTCTTTGAATTTTCTATGCATAGGGAAGAACTAAAGTCTCCTCTAGATTTTCTACACTTTTGTTTTTCTTCTTCTTCCTTGGTTCAATAGTAGCTTGTTCTATTCCTTTCACAAAATAATTCCTACCCATTTCGTCATGTTTTCTCTTGATTTATTTACCTTCCTCTCCTTCTTAGTTCCTTTATTTCTAGTTTAATTCTCTTAAAAATTTCTTCGTATGTGCCAAATCTCTTTTAGTTTCATTTTTGGGAAGTCTTAATATGTGATCAACATATATGATAATTTCTTTTTCTATGACCTTGTATCCTAGTGTAGTTACCCAAAATGCTATGGGTTCAACCAGTTGTAACTTACACTAAATAATGTCAACCAAATAACATATAAGTTCTCTATATTTATCCATGAATGATGTGAGAATATAATAGTTCTTCTACATTATGAGTTGAAACTCCTTATAATATCCCCACATAATTTGATTGATTTCTCCTCCTAACCACTTTACATACTCATTAATTTACTAAATAATGGCTCTGTATTCATCCCATTAAAAATTTTCAATTCTATGGAAAATTTTATCAACTTATAGATAAATAAAAACAAGTAAAGAGCCCTACTTGATATCTCGGTGATGATCATTTTTAAATGTGATGTAAGAGAATCTAGTTATGTAAGGGAAATCATGTATCACCCAAAAATATGCTTAGCGATAGTTTCTATTTAATGTCTTTGTAATTATGATTACCTAATTTAATAATAAGTGTACTATATTTCCATTAAATTTAGTATGATGACTTGAAGAATGAATTTTCTAGTCTCCTAAAGGGTATTGGGTTTTGACCATAAAAAGTTATGTAGTGATGATACAATAAAAGGGCAATTCCTATATATGAGTAAGAAATCTACGAGAAGATGTTTTGAAATGCATAAATTTCAAATAGAAACTTTCCATACACAAATCAAATGTGAGGGGGTCTCACATTCCCCGAGCAAAGAGTAAAATATAAACAATGGAGAATGAGTGTTTTTTTCTATGCCAAAGCTCAAGTGAAGAAGCAAAAATCGAAATTCTCAAAGTAGCCACTCTCCAAATCTACCATGAATAAGCTTAACTATTTTTAACTAATTTCTTGCTTGAAGGCAGGTGAATTTGAACAAAGCTATAATTTTCAAAAAAATCCATCTCTTAAAGTTGGAACACAAATTGTTATGACTATTTCCCTAGAATTTTTTGTATAGTGCCTTACAACTTAAGAATTTTTAACAAGAAGATAAAGTATCAAGAAACTTGGGAAAATAAGGGTTGGACAAGAATTAGAGTCTCTTAACTAAAAATATGACAAATTAAATTAAAGAACTAAGTGTTATGAAAGTGGAAGTAATAACTAGAAACACGAAACTTACAGTACAAATTAGATACAAATAGATAGTAAGATAAATAATGAAGAATAACAACACATTCAATAATACATAGATATACATGGTAAAACCTTGGCTATATGTCAAGGAAACACCCACATGAAAGTATTGCTAATCTTATTGTTGAGAGGAAAAATCAATTACATCTGGTAACTTCTTAGTTGCTGCTACAATATTTCTCTTGAAAACATTATACATGCCTTCAAAGAGAAGAAATATATATAGCCTCTTGAATATATGAGAAAAAATCTCAACACAAAATAAAACTCGATTTATTCCTAAAAAATTGAAGTTTCCTTTTGAAGGTAAAACCTATTCCTTTTCTAAAATAGAGAAATATTATTTTCATAATTTTTTTTTCCATTTTTCTCCTTTTTTATCATTATCTAACATGCTCAACCTTGACAATAATTTACCTAATACTTATCCAAGCCCATGTGTCACCACTTTTGCAAACTAGGAGAAGCCACAAACCACTTTAACTTCTCTATCAACATTGGTTTGGTAAACATTTCTGCACAATTTTTTGGTGTATGGACTTTTTCAAGAGATACTCCACCTTCTTCAACAACCTATCTTAGAAAATGGTACTAAATCTCAACATGCTTAGTTTTACTATGATAAGATGATTTTTTTAGCCAAATGAATAACATTTGACTATCATAGAATAAAATCACATTATCTTGCACTTTTTCGAACTCACCCAAAAAAGACCTCAACATAATTGCCTCTTTACATGCATGTAAGACAACCGTATATTATGCCTCAGTTGTAGATTAAGAAACTACCACTTGGAGTTTTGACATCCAACTAATTGCTCCACCTGCAAGAGTAAATAAATAACCTGACGTAGATCTCCTTTTGTCTAAATCACCTACAAAATCAAAATCAACATATCCATACCTAAATCACTACTACCATTATAGGTGATATAATAACTACTTGTGCCTCTAAGATATCAAAGAACCCATTTCACTGCTGCCCAATGCTCTTTACCTAGATTTTCCATGTATCTACTAACAACACCCACTACATGTGAAATACACAGTCTTGTACATACCATCACATACATTAAATTTTTCTCTATATTTGCATATGGTAGATGAGACATATAATCCTTTTCTTCCTTAGTACTAGGACATAAATTGAAAAAATCTTAAAATGGGAAGCCAAAGGGATATTAGTAGGTTACAAAGTTTGCATACCAAATCTGATGAGAATCTTCTTCACATATTTCTCCTATGATAAGAAAAGCTTACCATGTTTCCTATCTTTGTGTATTTCTATACCTAAAATTTGTTTTGTTGCTCCTAGATATTTCATATAAAAAGTCCTAGCCAATCGAGCCTTCAACATATTAATTCAATCCATGCTTTTACTTGCTACAAGAATATTATCAACATATAATAACAAGATAATGAATAAACCATTTTCTAAACTTTTAAAGTAAAGAAAATGGTCATATTCACTTCTAACAATGTTTTCGTTCACTATGAAGGGATCAAACTTCTTGTACCATTGCTTGGGTGACTGCTTTAGGACATACAATGATTTTTTGAGTTTGCAAACAAATTTCATGTTGTGATCTTGAGAAAACCCTTCTAGATGTTTTATATATATGCTTATCCAAATCTCCATGTAGAAATGTCATTTTAATATCTAGTTGATCTAACTCAAGATTAAGTAATGCAAATAATGTTAATACAATTTGATAAGAAACAAGCTTAACAACTAGTGAAAAATATCATGAAAATAAATACCTTCTTTTTGAGAATATCCTTTTGCTACCAATCTTGCCTTGGACCTTTCAATTTTATCATTAACACCCTTCTTCAATTTGTAGACCCGAACACATCTAAGGAAATTAACCACCAATTTTCAAAACACCTAAGGAAATTAATTTTTTTTCCTAGTTTTGGTACATGTCTTACCCTTGCTAATGTCTATACAACATCATCTAACATCTTGATTCTAATACTCCCAATCTCAACAATCTTACAAGAAGAATTATTTACCATTAAAAAAAAACTTCCATCAATAGGCTAGTAAGAAGAAAACCAACTCCTAGATGGAAACATGATTAGAAGAACCAAACTCCAAAATCTATTCATCTTGATGTTGTAAGGTATTAGAAACATATAAAACTTCACCAACTATAACTAAATTTCCGTAAGCTATACTTTCTTTTTTTTGGATTTATTATTCTCTTTTTTTATTTTCAAACAATATTTCTTGAGATGCCCTACTTTTTTGCAATACCAACATTTTCCCTTACTCTTTTTTCCTCTTGACTTGGATTTGAATTTGGATTTATCTCTTAGACTTGTTCATTTTCTATGGAACAACTTCCAACCACCATTTCTTCCAGTGTGGAGGTTTCTATATTAGACTTCCTTTATACCTATTTAGACAACAAAGTGTTGGAACTACAATTGGAAGAATTGTTATGTGTTCATTGATGCCAAACCTTATTGGTGAGATAGATGCTATTTGAGTAGAGTTCCATATCAAGATGATTGATGAAGAGGATTTGAGAAGAAGAGATAACAAAAAGACCTAGAGGGAAGGTTGAGTTATGTGAAACTATAATGGACACTTGATCAACTAGAACTTGACAAAATAATATGATTGTTTAATCATAACCTAAGTTAAGAAGATAGTTGTATTGAAGCCTAGAAAGAATAACCAATAGAAGACCAAATGCATAGACTTGACCAAGCAAAAGATTAGAAGAGTGAGGAACTAGAATTATATATTGAGTGATGCTAGTGTTGATTGAGTGACTACATAAGCTAAGTAGAATACGATGTTCATCAAGCATTAATATTGATCAAATATTAGAAAGTATATTGAGAAGAATGATTAGTATTGACTAAGTAATTTAGTGATGATCAAGTGCCAACATTTTGATAGTATGTGAGGAAATATTGATTTCAAACTGACACAATTGAATTACTAGAATATGGAAAGCATGTTGAAGATAAGGATGGGTGAATTGGAGCATTTAATGCATAAAAAATCATGTTTATGCACTCCTAGGTATGTATTCAAAGAGAAGTTTGGATAAGTATCTAGAAGGGGAGAAGGATAAAAAAATAATGGACATATTCATTGTATGTGTTGAATTTGATCAAAACCATAATATCTATAGTGATGTTTAAGTGGAAAAAAATTAAAAATACCTATTTAAGGAGGCATTAGGGTAACCTAATCAAGGTAGACAAGTAGATGATTATTAATTCTATTTACTGGTGAAATTAAGAAAGAGGTTGAGAAGAGTTGTGTAGAGGTGGAGTGTGATTACTTGAAGGAATGCCAAGAAGGTCAAAGACAGAGATGGTAATGGAGGCTAGTTAGTGGATCAACATATGAACTACATTGTGATATGCATTTTCAAAATGAGTTGTATTTATTCAAATCAACCTACTATTAATTTCCAACCATTGTATAAATTTTGAAATCCTTTAATCAAGGTTGACCCAATAGTCATTTGTAAATCCTTTAATCAAGGTGAAATTCTGATGGAATGTTCTTAAGTCCTCTAACAAGGCCACTTCTAATAGGGTGATTAAATCCCTTAATAGGGTTACATTTAATAGTGTGTTTTGTAACCTTAACAAGGTTGGTTCCTCACATATATCACTTTAGAAGAGTGAAAATTGGTAGCATGATAATGGTGGTATTTCCCAAATTGGGTTTCCACATTAAATTCTGGTTTCATACTTATCTGGATTTTATTTGAGATGTTTTCTTGTTAATGTTTTACATTCTACAAATTTGTTACTATTAGGATAATGGAGTACAATTTTTATCTTGTTGATTATTTTCTATAGAGACCAAGTTACTTAATGATTACATCTAAATTATATGAAGTGATTAAAAGTTTAATTGGTACATCTTGACTTGAGGATAATTGATTCACCCCCCTCTTAGTTATTCTAAATCATTCTAACACAAAGCTCCTCTAAGAGAATCAAATTCAAGGGAATCAGTTGTACTAAAACTAATAGAAGTAACTAAGTGGTTCCAAGATTCAAGAAAAGAAAAAAATGATGTAACTAATTTGTCTTCGTCTTTAATTTTTACATCCATAATACCCAATTGAAAAATTAGAGTATTAAAAATATTTAAATGATTAAAAAATTAATACCTTCTTTCATTTGTAGGCTATACAATTGCCTCTTCAAGTAGATTTAGTTTGTCAAGGATTGTGTCATATAAACACTCTCCATTCTACTCCACAAACTTGCAATTGTATCTTCTCCAATGATATTAAAGAGAACCTCATATGCCAAACACAACCAAATTGTGCTTAGGGATCTCATATCCAGATCTTCCCAATCATTATTAGTCATATTTGTTAGTTTCTTTGACTTTCCAATCAATGACTTATGCAATCCCTGGTGTACTAAGAAATCATGTGTTTTGAGCTTCCATAGATCAAAGTTATTTTTTCCATTGAATTTCTCCACTTCAAATATTTCATTTGAAATCTTTGTCATTTGATGCTGGAAAAGCTCAAAACTGAATTCTAGCACAACTACTACAGAAAGAAATTGCACTTATACCACTTGGTATGGAAGTGTAAGCATTAGCTAGAAATAATAAACTTACAACATAAATTATATGCAAATAAATAGAAAGAAAAATAATATAGAATAAAAAAACAACAAACAATACACCTATATACTATGGTTTCTCTAGATGAAAGTGCAAGACTATTTAGAGGAAAAGGGGAGAAAGACTGTTTGGATGAATTTCCATGTAGATATAGCCAAGATGGGTCCTTTCAGAGAACACATTAACCTAGATGTGATTGAGGGTAGGGATGGTACTATTCAACTAGAAGAGCTCATTGATCCTAGTCTGGTTATTCTTAGTGACAATGTGTAGGGGACATGTATGATTTTTTTAAATAATGCAAAAAACAACCTCGTGGATAGTTTTTGGTCCTTTAAATAGATATTTCATGAAATTAAGGAAATAAAGTATAGAATGCAAGGTTAGGATAGGCAAAAAGTGGTGGGTGATAATGTGAATTTTGAAAATCTGGAAGCTAGGGTGTTAGAGATTGAAAAAAGTGGAAAGAATGGAGACTACACTTCATAGCTCGACTAATCAGAGCATTAACATTATAAAAGGCCTAAATGACAACATCATTCAACTTCATGGGATTGTTGGAGTTGATGAAATCCAACTTCGAAGATGCCTAGGATCACCTGCATGCAAATAACTTGTCAAAGGGAAGCCAAGGAAGGAAGAGTGTGGAGCTAGGGAAAAACCCTAAACAAACATGAGAGAGAACAAGATATGCAAACAAAAGAAATTATGTATTTATAATATGCAAGAAGTGATGTTAAAATACAATGAGGGAGCCCAATATAAAGGACTCAAGGAATCTTCTAGAGCGAGCTAAAAGATGCTAGAAGATAAGTGTGACAACTAAGCATACATCCACATGAGGTGGAAAGTCCTTGAACAAGGTGAGAGGATAAGTATGACTTAGAGAGAAAAAACTCCCGTATTGTCAACAACTTATAACAAACTCCTAGACTACAACTAATAAATAAATGCATTAACCTAAGTATGCTTAAGTAAATAGAATAAATAATTAATAATTAATTATTTACTCTAAAAAAGATGATGGAGGAAAATAAAAAGGGTAAGGAGGAAAAGGACATTGATGGGACTAGAGTGATTGAGGAGGAGGAATCCTTACAGGAGGAGAGCCCAAGTAGAAAGAGTAGAGCAGAAAAGAGAAAGAGGGTTGACCTAGCTTCTTAGGATGATAGTCATTCTAAGACTAATGAGGTGGAGGCCAAGGAAGAGATGGAGTTAAAGAATAAGGAGTTGGCTAAAGACCTTGTTCCCTGATCGTTCTTCCTGGTTTTTGCTGCTTTCTTGGCTTTTGACCTTTTTGTCTTTTTCTTTCAATTGTCAGTTTGCCTTGGCCTATTGTTTATCTATTTTAGTTGCTAGAATTTCTCTGCTAGTTTACTTTATGTTGTTGACTAGTGGGTTTTAGGAACCCCTATAAAAAAATGTATTTTACTTAATTAAAAAAAATACACATATATACATGGTAAACCTTGACAATATGTCAGGGAAACATCCACAATGCAAGTATTGACAATCTTATTACTGAGATGAAAAATCAATTACATCTGCTAACTTTTTAGTTGGTACTACAATATTTCTCTTGAAAATATTATGATATGCTTTCATAGAGAAGAAATATATATAACCTCTTGAAGATAAGAGAAAAAATCAATATAGAATAAAACTCAATTTATTCCTTAGAAAACTTAAAGTTTCCTTTTGAAGATAATGTTTTTTCTTTCTTCTAAAATAGAGAAAGATTGTTTTTACAATGTTATTTTTCCTGCTTATCTATGTTGTTGTCATTATCTAACACTAAGTTGATTAAATTAATAGGGTAATAAATTGCAAAGAAAAGCCACATCTCCAAGAATGAAACTGGAAAATAATTGTTTATCAAAGAAAGTTAGACCAAAGTACTTAGATGCCTCTACACTTTTACATATTAAGAAAAGGAGACCATTTATAACAACCCTACATGATAAGAGTACATATCTGTTACAAAAATTGTGTTTCATCCATTGCAATGACACATTCATTAAAGGAATTTTTAATAAATAAATACATAAATCCTCAAGAAAATGTGACATGCAAAATCCACATACAAGACTCTACATGGTGCACCTAGAAACAAACATGTCATTTCACATTGCCATGATTTCCAACTTTCATTTTTGTGTGAAATTTTCTGGGAAGAAAAACAAGAAAAATGGAATGAAACAAGAAAAATGGAATGCACCAATCAAAATAAATAAATTTAACCTATAAATTCATTTTAATAAGCATTAATACATTAACCATACTATAGTGAGAATATTTTTCATATTCACACAATTTTTAGAGCAAGATGTATTGCAAAATAAAGGAAAAATATTAGTCCCCACCATTACAAGTCAAGGACTAATAATAGGAGGATTTTGACATTGAGAAATGCTTCCTAAGAAATACATAAAGATAGTTGGAAGAAGAAGGTTTCTTTTAGACTCATCTCAATTCTAGGTTTTGTTCATAATTTACAAAGTGTTTCTTTAATACATCACAAGGATTAAATAATGAGCAAAAATTCTTGCATAATAAATTAACAAAATTTTTCAATGATAAAAATTTGTATGCCTACATAATAATGTAATGGCATTTACTTATTGTACATGTAATTCACTTATTATATAGAGAATATCCCACTTTCGTTAGGGAAAAAATTACAATACAATACAAAAGGAGATGAAGTTCAATTTAAATGAAATCTATTGAATTATAAGGCAAATTTCCATAGCAAATAGATTAATTTTGTAAGTCTTTCTACCATAGCTTCCATCTGTTCTATGACTTACAATTACATGGAGTGTGTATTGATAACAGAAAGACTACGGAGAATAAAAAACATAGCCAATAAAAAATCAGAAATAAAAATTCATTTTTTTTGAATAACGAAAATTACACAAATTATAGAACAACTGAAATTATGTGCAACCACATGTTCCCCAATTGATGAAATAATAGGTAACATTAATTCAAAAACTATAGTCTTTTGTCTTAATAATAGAGACTAATAATCTATTATCCTTCGGACTAACACAAACATTTCAATTATGTTTTACTTTCATTAAATTGTGATGCATGTGGTTGCAATGATCTTATTGAACTAGTATAATTCTAGATTCTTTATAGATATGTGTTGTTGAATTCTAGATTCTTTGTGTAATTTAAGTATTTCTATTAGATTTGTTTGTTATTCTTTAAATTATTCAAATTCAAAAGTAATCATGTTTTGATAATTATGAATGCATGATACTTTATATCTATATTTGTTATAGAAACATGTATGTTTATTTAAGTAGACTTGAGATTCTATTTAATAATAGAATCATCTTATCTAAAAGGGAGATGGTCACATGTGTTGTATCTAGTTTTCTTAAATTTATTATATATAACAAGAAGACCATAGCTTAATTTCATGTAGCATATTATTTTTTTAGAATGAGAACAAACAAAAGTACTTCCAAATGTTTTCTTAATTTGATTATATATAAGAGGGAGATGGTCACTTTTGGATGTAGTATATTATTTTCATGGAATGAACATAAATCAAAGAGAGATGATTATTTTTTACTATATTTAATCTTTTATTCTTAGAATGTTTGAATATTATAATAATAATAAATAGTTGTCTTCTATATGTATTATTCTAATCATATTGTAACTCTTACATTGTCACGTTCTTGTCTATAATTAGTTTATATACACCTATCTACAAGTCATTCTTGTACATCATCCTAATTTAATAATTATCAAGATATCTACAATGGCTCTACCTATGATCTCTATAAGTACATTAGTATCCTTGTTTGAAAATCATTCTCTTAAAAAATTAAAATAAAATGTGTATAAAATTTTCTTCTTCTAATTTTTCTTATCCCAATTGGTGTTACTAGATATTTAGTAAGAATGAAAAAATACAAAATATTATAGTTACTACAACCATTAATTTATCTATGAAAGTTCCAAGTTATGAGAGCGAGAATATGCTTTAGTCTTATTTTACATTTAATAGTCACACAAGGAATGAGATGGAGTGAAAGATGCCCATGAAACCCAAAAAAAATGAAAATATCTATTGTAAAGGCAAGCTAACAATTTCTATGATAATTTCAAGTAAGGAGAATAGTCAATCAAAGGTATGCATATTTTTATTTCTATTTGATTATTATATATGATATGAGTCATTTGATTGGACTTCGTGATTCATCATTTCCTTTCCATTAAGTTGTTGGTATTACTCTCACTTCAATTTTGTTTTTTATAAATTATCTTCCCCTCCTCTCAGATGTGCACATGGAAGATTCTACATGAATAGTTTTAATTTGTGCAAGTACTTTTGGTTATGTCAAAATGGAATTTTTGGAGTAGGGTATCAATATCAATTTAAATATAATGGAATAAAGGATCATTGTGATGTTAAATTTGGAAATTGTCTACGAAATATGGAAGTTTGACAAGGTGTGTGAACTATTTGATGGGATACCTCAAAGTAATGTTTCTCATTAAATCAAGGTATTGTGCAATACATATATTTTTTAAGTACTTGGAAACTTTTAGTCAAATGTGATTCCATAAGCTTTTGGAGCATCGTCCTTGTATATCTCGAAATTGAAATATTTAGGAGGTACAAAGATCAACCACAAGATAAAGGAAATGAATTTTTTCACATGTTGTATCTGTAACTGCCCTCTTAAGAATGTATTCAAAACATTGAATAATAGTTGTAATATCCATTATTAATTTCTATGAAAGCTGTTATGTACTATTCTTGTGAGGAGGTTTTATAGACACAACCAACATATTACAAACAAGACATAAGATTTTATAAATATCATTTAAAAATGTACAAATTTAGCTTCAAATGTATCAATATTTTTCTATGATAATGGTTTATTCTATCTAATTCATTTCTCCTATTTTATAAAAAATTTATTTGAATCATGATCTCCTTAAAAAAATGTTTAGTAGTGATTGAGAATGTATTAGTTTAATGCATTAATATTAATAGATGGAAATTTGGGCCTAATTTCTTATGATAAAGTTCAAATGATTCTTAGGGAAGAGAGGACATGTATAGTTCAAAGGTTGGAGGAATTTTTTATTACTACAATTTGTTTTGAAAATGTATTTTTTTCAAATAATGTAATTAAGTTTGAGTGTACATGTCTAGT
This sequence comes from Cupressus sempervirens, assembly GCA_028749045.1. Classification (NCBI taxonomy): domain Eukaryota; kingdom Viridiplantae; phylum Streptophyta; class Pinopsida; order Cupressales; family Cupressaceae; genus Cupressus; species Cupressus sempervirens. The sequence continues at coordinate 413,784,354 of CM053791.1, forward strand.
TAGCATGTTGATATGTCACTCCACTTGCATGTGTCAACATCTTAAATTGTGTGTAAGGAGGTCATGAATGAAATGGTTATGACAGATTCCTATGATGCATAAGAGCTATCTTTGGAAGATTGATGATGGGTGAAGATATTAAGACATGTGGCAATTGACTATCAAGTACTATTCACTCAAGCCTCCATCTAATGTGTGGGGCTTGGGGCATCACCTCAAAATTTTTTTGGGTTCCTACTTTTTCAGAGAATGGTAAAACCCTAATACCGTTGTTCTTTAGAAGTTGCACTAAAAATGGAAAGTGAGTGATGTAAGAGTTTTTAGGGTTGTAGATAGGATAGAGTGAAAAGTTTATTATTGGTTGCTACTGAATTAGTCTTTCATGTCTTGAAAGAACTTGCACTACAAGTGTGTTGTAACCTTTGTGTTGAAGATAATACATTGTGTAGGTTTTGGAAGGGTGGGATTGTTTAGCAAAAGGTTTTTCTCGACTGGAATATCTTTGTGTTTATATATTTTCTTTCTCTATCTATTTTTTGTATTCATGGTTGACTGCAATATTATTGTTTACATAATATCAAATCTAAAATTGTAAGGATTTAATAGGAATTTTCACAATACTTTCCTTAAGGGATTAGTATAGGATGTTTTTTCCACACCTGAGTTTCCTTACAAATGGTATCAGAGCTTGATCAACTTTTGATCCTAGTTGTTGGGTAGGGTTTTTTGAGCTAATCTCAAGTTGAGTGGGAGTTTTGTGCAGAGCATTTTGAATCTTATTTGTAGATTGAGATGGCTAGTTCATCATATAGAAAAATGGAGGTGGAGAAATTTAATGGCAGTAATTTTTAGTTGTGAAAACTCAAGATGGAAGACTTGCTTAAAATCATGATCTATGGGAGGTGACTTCACTTGATGTGAGACCCACAACGATATCCCAAATAGATTGGGATCTCAAGGATCAGAAAGCTAAGGGTCTCATTAGACTCTATCTAGTTGATTCAATTCTCCTGAATGTTCTTGATGAGAAGACCACAAATAGTTAGTGGACATGGCTTGGGTCTATGCAGTAGGACAAATCTCTGGTGAACAAATTGTTCCTGAGGAAGAAGTTGTAGTCTCTAAGAATGGAAGAAGGATGATCTATTATAGATCATCTAAATGATTTTAATTTACTGTTGCATAGTTGACATCATCTGGTGTCAAGATAGTGGAGGAGGATCAAAGTATGACCATGTTATGTTCCTTCTTGGATTCATGGGACCATCTTGTGATGGCTCTTGGAATTAATTTAGTTACTTCCAGAATGGATGATGTGGTGTCTTCACTATTATCTAAGGAGATGAGGATAAATTTTATATATTTGAATATGTAAGCTCTTGTTGTTCATAGGAGATCCAAAAATAGAGGGAAGCATAATGAAAACAAGTCTGGAAAGAGTATATCCAAATCCCATGGAAAATGAAAGACTCCTAAAAAATCTAAGGTAAAATACTAGAACTATGATAAGACTGGGCACTTCTGTAAAGAATGTAAAGAGCCAAAGAAGAAGAAGAAGGCCTCAAATTTAGGTTTAGAAAAACCTCAAGAAGATGGTGATGCTTTCATTACAACCTTGGCAATGTATGCATTTGATGATGTGTGGTTAATAGACTTGGGTGCTTCTTTCCACATGACTTCTCATCAAAGTTGGTTCTCAAATTATGAATTTTTTGATGGTGGAAAGGTGTACTTGGGTGATGATTCTGACTTAAAGATAGTTGGATGAGGATAGGTCACTATCAGATTCCCTGATGGATGAGTAATGGGGATCAAAAAGGTAATGCACATCTCTGATTTGGCATGGAGCCTACTGTTTGTAAGTATGTTGGATGATGTAGGTTTGCAAGTTGTTTTTTTTTCTAAATATGGATACAAGATGATGAGAGGAGCTATGGTGCTTTCTAAGGTTACTAAGAGAGGTACTCTTTTTTAGCTTGATGCATGCATTTCTTAGTGCAATAGTTCTTCTATTTCAAAGAACATAGTAGTTATCACTTCATCCCCACCATCTGAATGAGCAATAGAGAAGACTGTGGTTATTGGTTCCAATGGAAGTGCAACATGTGTACCTAAGGGTGCAAACACATTGGAAGAAAAGCTTCCTATAGAAAAGAAAATTTTGTGGCATATGAGATTTGGCCACATTGGTGAGAAGGGTCTCTAAACCCTGGAAAAAAGAACCTCATTGAGGGGTTAAATGATTATAATCTCGAGTTCAATTTTTGTGAACATTGTGTATATGGTAAACAAAATTGTGTTCAATTTTACTCTAGTTCTCACAAATGTTCTAATGTTTTGGATCTTATTCATTTTGATGTATTTGGTCCAATAAAAGTTCCTTCAATCTCCAAGTCTATATTTTTTTGTATCTTTCATAGATGATTATAATAGAAAGACATGGATTTATTTCCTAAAAAGTAAGACACAAGTCTTTATTTAGTTGAAGAAATTTAAAGCCCTTTTAGAGAATCAGACTAGTAAGAAGATTACGTGTATGAGAACTAACAATGGTGGTGAGTTTTGCTCAACAAAGTTTGAATAGTTCTATAAAAAATGAGGTATCAAGAGACATAAGACAACTCCTTATATCCCATAGAAAAATGGAGTTGTAGAAAGAATGAATAGGACACCAATGGAGAAGGCTAGGAGTATGCTTAGTGGAGCTAGTCTTGATTAAAATTTTTGGGCTAAAGTCATCGCCAATGCTTGCTATTTGGTTAATAGATCTCCTACATCATCTATTGTTGGTAAGACACCCATGGAGGTGTGGTCTAGTAAGAAGCCTTCAATTGGACATCTTTATGTTTTTTTTTGTGAAGCTTATGTACATGTTCCAAAGGAGAAAAGATCTAAGTTGGAAAACAAAGTTGTCAAATGTATTTTCATCAGATACAATATTGGTGAAGGGATACAAGCTTTGGGACTCTGTAAATAGTAAGGTGTTGTATAGAAGAAATGTTACTTTTAGAGAGCTAACATATTCTCCTATTGTGCTACAACTAGATGAAAAAGAGAAGAAAGAATATATTGTTTAGTTGTCTCCTATCCCCGAGAAGACTAAATAAAAAGATGATGTTGGGTCTAATGATGAGGAGAGCCTAGTAGCTCTGATAGTTTAGAAGAAGAGGAAGAACAACCTCAACCTCAGCCCTTGAAGAGATCCATAAGAGTAAGAAATCAGCTAGAAAGGTTTGGTTATTCTAGGTTAGATTCTAGTTGTTCCTTTGCTTTGATTACTAACTAGATCTATGAAAGAGGCTTTAGATATGGAATATCTAGTTTCTTGGATTGAGGCCATGGATGATGAGATGAGTTCATTGGATTAAAAAAAAAACTTTGAACCTTGTACCTTTTCCTAAAGGAAAGAAACCTATTGGTAGCAAATGAGTGTTTAAGAAGAAATTATGTGTAGATAGTAGTGTCAAAAGGGACAAAGCTAGATTGGTTGTAAAGGGGTACTCACAGGTAGAGGGAATAGATTATGGTAAAATATTCTCTCCTATTGAAAAGTTGACATTCATTAGATTTCTATTATCTCTTGCTGCATCATACGACTTAGACATAGAATAGATGGATGTGAAGATAACTTTCACTCATGATGATTTGGAGGAAGAGATTTATAGGTCACAACCTAAGCACTGCATTACTAAAGGTAAAGAATCTTTGGTTTGTAGATTAAAGAAGTCTCTAAATAGTTTGAAACAATCTTCCAGGATGTGGTACCTTAAGTTTGATGACTTTGTGTTGTCAATTGGATTTGTAAGATCGAAATTAGATCATTGTGTTAATTTCAGAGTTGAAAATGATCGCGTCCTTATTGTTGCATTATATGTTGATGATATATTGCTATTTGGAAAGGGTAAGGGTACGATTTTTGATTTTAAATCTTATTTTTCAGCAAATTTTGAGATGAAATATCTTGGGATAGCAAGCTATATATTGGGTATGGAAATTAGTAGAGATAGATCTAATAGAAAACTTTGGTTGAGTCAAAGTAAGTATGTGAAGTCTGTGTTGGACAGGTTCAACATGGCAGATTATAGACCATTGTGTGTTCATGTTTCTATAGGAACAAATTTATCTATAGATGATTCTCCAAAATATCCCAGTGAGGTGGAGGACATAAGTAGAGTACCTTATGCTAGTGTAGTTGGCAGTCTTATGTATGCTATGGTCTGTACTAGACTAGACATTACCCAATCAGTGGGAGTTCTAAGAAGGTTTATGGCTAATCCTAGATGGGTACATTGAGATGCAATTAAGTGAGTATTCAAATATTTTAGGTGTACATTAGATTAATCCATGATTTGTTATCATGGTAACTCTTTTGGAGCTCCACACTTAGTTTGTATTCATGGGTTTGTGGATTTAGATTGGGTAGGTGATATTGACAGTAGGAGATCCACTACTGCTTGTGTGTTCACTATGTTTGGTGGTACCATTAGTTGGATGAGTAACAAACAACCTATGGTTTCTTTGTCCACTACATAAGTTGATTACATGGCTATTACTCATTCTTTTAAGGAAGCCATTTGGCTTAGGATATTGTGTTATGATATTGGTATTGATGCAAGACAAATTACTATTTGGTGCAATAGTCAGAGTGCTATTTTCCTTGCAAAGAATCCAAATTGCCATGCTAGAACAAAACACATTGATGTGTAGTTCCACTTTGTGAGAGATATGATGGAAGATGGAAAGGTAAATTTGAAGAAGGTAGATACTATAAAGAATGTTGTAGATGCATTGATGAAACCAATAGGCACAAATAAGTTTAGATGGTGTTTGGAGTCTATGGGCCTTTCAGCCTATAGCGGTTAGTTCTTATTGCTCTTATAAGGTGTTTGACAAGTGGGAGAATGTTAGGAATAGGGTGTCTCAACTTTGGATAATTCCTATTCTTATTTTTTTTTGTAAATGTATTTTTTGCAAATAATGTAATTAAGTGTGAGTGTACATGTCTAGTTAGCATGTTGATGTGTCACTCCACTTGCATGTCAACATCTTGAATTGGGTGTAAGGAGATCATGACTGAAATAGTTATGACAAATTCCTATGATGCACAAGGGATATCTTTGGAAGATTTGATGATGGGTGAAGATGTTAAGACATGTGGCAATTGTTCTTTGGAAGTTTCCCTAAAAATAGAACGTGCACAATATAAGATTTTTTAGGGTTGTAGATAGGGGAGACTGAAAAGTTTATTATTGGTTGCTACTGAATCAATCTTTCATGTCCTGAAAGAACTTGCATTGCAAGTGTGTTGCAACCTTTGTGTTGAAGATAATAGATTGTGCAAGTTTTGGAGGGGTGGGGTTATTTTACCAAAAGGTTTTTCCCCACTAGAATATCTTTGTGTTTATGTAATTTCTTTCTCTATCTATTTTTGGTATTCATGGTTGACTATAATATTATTGTTTACATAATATCAAATCTGAAATTGTAAGGATTTAATAGGAATTTACACAACACTTTTATTAAGGGATTAGTGTAGAAATTTGTTTCCACACCTGAGTTTCCTTTTACAATTGAGTTCTCAACAAGGAACATAGCACATGAACTTGTCAAAAGAGGGATTAATGCTTCTCACCTTAAAAAATGGATTACGAGTCCTTAAAAAAAATAGCATGTCAATAAGGGTAGCATTACCTCTAGACCTATTTTCTTTGTAATATGTACCTAATTCTTATACATTAATTGAATCAACCAACATTGTATGATAGCCTTTGTATGTTGAATTTATTTGTTTTATGTTTCTTAAATCTTGCTTCCTAAATCTGGGAGCTTTTCTTTATTCTATTTATTGGTGTAAGAATTTGCCTAAGGGAAAAATTCACCCAGGAACTAAGAACTCAAACACAAACACACAGTAGACCAAAAATGGATATGATCAATTAATCAGAGTATGTTTGAATACATTGCTCTATTCAAAATGTGATGTTCAACACACTAGGAGTGCCTGTATATAAAGGCCTCTTAGGAAGCACCTAGAATGTCTCTAGAAACAACTAGGAGATAAGACAACTAAGCACCTTATCCAAAATTCTAGATGAATGGATAAGAATGACAAAGTGTCATATGTGTGTAGAAGATTCTTGTGTTGTAGACAACATGTGCTTAAATGAGGTGCGGACCCCTATGATGTCATCATGACAACTCACAAGAGTGCACATACTCCTAAGTGTCTCACAAATAAAATAATATAATAATGAACTAATGCATTAACCTAAGTAAACTTAAGTAAGTGTAATAAGTAAATACTTATTTACACCAACACCTCACCTTAAGTGCAACTTAGGGGAATGCCCTTAAGCTTACGAACTAGGATGAAGATGGAGAATGGTTCCTGGCTAGTAGGCCACGTTAGGTACCCATGTACATAATGAAAATGAAAATCTCTCATAAAGCGGGGAAAGAGGGAAAACCTCATGGGAAAAACCCTCCCCCAAAAAGAGAGATGAATAAGGATGCATCGATGGATGGAGTAATCAAGACCCCCCCATTATGACATACATCCATGTATATACAAGAAAGAATGAAGAAGGACAAAACCTCCTATGAGGAAAAAGTCCCCCCCAAAAAAGAGAATAAGGAGACAAGGTAGTCTCGCCCCCTTAAAATTAGTGTGCTGATCAGTGAAGAATGCTCTAATGTAGAAGCTAATCCATGACCTCTGTATGATGTTCCTTGCCTTTGGAAAAAAAAAGAGCAAGGGTACCTGTGAGATGTGTCCCCTGTATGGAGAAGGAATCTCTATGATGATGCATGTCTCTAAAGCTTGTCCAAAAGTCCCTGTGTTGATACTGTTGATGGCTTCCTCCAAAACTGTTGAAGAGAAGAGCAGATCAAACAAGGAAGGAGGTAGAACCTATCTCAAGAAACCAACAGTCTTCCCAAATGTGAGAGAGATCTCCTGCAGATGCTATAAAGAAGAATATGTCACTGTGACAAAGGATGAAGTATTTGCCTAAAAAAGAAGATGAATGTCATCAAGAATATCTCTCACATCTTCAATGTGAGACTCCATGAATAACTGTGCAATGTCTAAAAGGAAGTCTTTGCATGAAGGTAGAGTAGGAAGACATAATGTATCCTGCTACACTAATTCTAAAGCATCTATGGAAAAATAGGATTAGTAGGAGCAACAGGAGCTGGAGGTGTGATCTCATCTGAAGAGGAGTCAGCTACAACTGGTGGAAGAAGATCTTCTAGGAATGGAGGAATAGCTAGATCTCCATAATGCTCCCAAAGATACATCCAAAAAAATATGGATCAGATGACTTAATTTTGATCAGCTTTTTCAAAACTTTATATTTCATATGTAAATAGAGAGTACACCAAATGATGTCACGCTGATCGAAAGTAAACTCAAGATTTGGTGCATAGGGCAGTACATTGTGCTGACGAAGATATCTGATAGCAAGTTGACTCCATTCAGCAGATGGACTAATTAAAGAAACCTCCAAAAAAAAAATCAAAGAACCCCCCTTGAAAAAGATGATGTTGGCACTTGAAAGCCACTTGCCAATTTAGGGCCTATTTTTGAAAGTAGTATTTCTATCTACAAAACCTATAATGCGATTTTAGATCTGTAAAGTAGACAAAAAAATATGCACTTTCAAAAAAAATAGAACCTAATTTGGAGTTCGAATGAGCCCATACCAAACATTTTAAGTGGCAAAATTTGAGATTTTGGAGTTGCAGAAAAATTCAAAAATAGAGATTCAAACCGCCTACACCAATGTGTAGATCAAGAAATCCTACCCCAAAACAAAAAAAAAATTGCTCGCAAAAAGGAGTCCGTATGAGGAAGATATCGTTGTTTGAAAATCATTGCTGCTATTTTTTTTTTGAATCATTGCCGCGCCTCAAAAAAACAAATGGCTCTAGATTTTGTCTCAGATGTTCGATTTGGATGAAACAAAATCTGATCTAGAGGTTTTTGGACCTTTTGAATGTGATACAAATATTAGATTTGCACCAACAAGCTTTAATCTTCACCTGAAAAAAATCTCTCCTATGGCCCTATGGCCAATTTTTTTTTTGAAAAATAATGTAGATCCAAAAAAAATAGCAGAGATGCAGATGAAAAAAAAATATAGATCTAAAAACTAAATGTACATATCTGAAATGATCATACCAATTTTGCAAATCAGTCCTTCGAGTGCCAATTTCCAAAAAATTTTTGCCTCACAATCGACTTTGGCCTAGGGTAGGCAGCTTTGTAGCCAATTTTCACCAAATCAGCATGTTGGATGCCATGGTGACATCAAATCTAATGCTGGACACTCCCAATTTCAGCGATACTCTAGAGTTGGGCTACAATAATGAAGCAAGATGATGGTCTTGAAATAACTATGTGATGAGAAAGTCTCCAAGTTGCTCTGATACCATGTAAGAATTTGCCTAAGGGAAAAATTCATCAAGGAACTAAGAACTCAAACAAAAGCACACAATAGACCAAAAATGGACATGATCAATTAATCAGAGTATATCCAAATACATTGCTCTGTTCAAAATGTGATGTTCAACACACTAGGAGTGCTTGTATATAAAGGCCTCTTAGGAAGCACCTAGAATGTCTCTAAGCTAGAAACAACCAGGAGATAAGACAACTAAGCACCTTATCCAACATTCTAGATGAATGGATAAGAATGACAAAGTGTCATATGTGTGTAGAAGATTCTTGTGTTGTAGACAACATGTGCTTAAAAGAGGTGCGGACCCTTGTGATGTCATCATGACAACTCACACGAGTGCACATACTCCTAAGTGTCTCACAAATAAAATAATACAATAATGAACTAATGCATTAACCTAAGTAAACTTAAGTAAGTGTAATAAATAAATACAAATTTACACCAACAATTGAAAATGACACTAGGGATAAGAGACAACAATCTAAAAGTTAAAACCTTGGAAACAATCTTATAGATAGAGTTGCAAGATTGACAAGTAAGAAACCATCTAGAGTATTAGTACCATGAGTCTTAGGGATAAGAGTAATGAAGGTAGCATTGATTTCTTTTAACATAGATTGAGAATTGAAAAATTCCTTAACAACATCCATCACATTCTTGGAAACAATATTATAGTAAAGTTGGAAGAACATCAAAATCTCATCTAGACCAAGGGATTTTTCTCCATCAAAGGAAGATACTGCAACCAAAAATTCCTTGGAATTAGGGATAGTAGTTAAAGATTTGTTTTGAGTTAAATCCATAGATAAAGGGATAGATGAGAAGAGTTCATTTGATTGATCTGATTCAAATTCAAATCAGTAGAAAAAATCCTTGACAAGTAATCCACCATTTCTTCTTTAACATCTTCCTCCTTTTCCAATTTACCATTGTGGATTGGAATGGATTTTATTATATTATCTTCTTTTTGTTTAACTTCCATCATATGAGATAATTTTGCATTCTTGTCCCCAACTTCAAACCGAAGAGCTCTAGAATTCTACTTCCAATACACTTCTTCTTTAGAAAAGATATTATGTAGGTCAACCGACTTAACACTTTCATTGTCCTTTAGTTGATCCATGTACCTAGTCTCCTAGATCTGATCTTGTATGATTTCCAAGACTTTTTTAATAGAATATTTATCATCAAAAATATTCCCAAACCCTTCCTTATTCCCAATTTTAATATTTTCTTTAGCATTACTAAGTTTCCTAGTGAATTTGAATAGAGTCATTCCTTCCAGTTTAATGCCCCACCATATTTGGATACTCCATACAAGATTAGGGTGGGTATTCCACATCCTTTGAAATCTAAAAGGGGGCCTTGAGGTGTTACCAAATAAGGGGTCTCCCAAATAATAGTAGGCCAATGGTCTTATTCAATACTAATAAAAGAAGACATAGAAAAAGACAACTTGTGCAACCATTCATGGGAAAGAAGAGCTCTATCTAGTCTCACATGAATAAGATCATTATCCGGTCTTCTATGAGACCAAGTAAACTTAATGCATTCCAGATCAACATCTAGCAAAGCTTATCTATTAATAAAATTTATAAGATCAATTATGTTCTCACGAAGATACATTGACCCTCCAAATTTATAAGTCTATTTGAGAGGAGTGTTCAAGTCTCCCATAATCATCCAACAATCATTAGGAAAGAGAATCCTTAAAATTTATAACTTTATCCAAAAAATAGAAGACAAAATTTTAAATTAGGGGCATAAATATTTGATAAGACCCATTCAAAGTTATTTCTAATGTTTAGAAGCTTAACAGAAGCAAGATCATTATAAATGAAAATAGGATTACCTTTAATATAGTTTAGATTCTAGAAAAAGTAGTTCCTTTAGACACTCCCTTAAAGTCACTACCAATCACACCAAAAACATTAATTTTCTTTAACCTTCTCCACCTTTTCCTTAAGAATTTTAGTTTCCTGAATCATAATAAAAGTCTAGTTTGTGATCTTTGACTATATTTCTAAGAATATCATACTTATGAAGGCTATTAAGTCCTCTAATGTTCTAAGATATTATCATAATATTTTACATCTTTAATAGGTTTCATGGATGGTCAATTTCTTTCCATCCACAAGATTTTGTTTAATTTCTAGTTTTATGATGACTTTATTTGGTTTTATTCCGCATAAGATTTTTATGGTTCCCAATATCTTCTCTTATCCTATCAGTGATACCTATCTAAGAGGTGCAAGCTACTAAAATGGGATTACCCTTTTGCCACCTTTTTTATTCCTTCCTTTCTTCTTTTTGTTATCTGAATTTATCCAATCTAATATCATAGCATCTTCATAGGAATAATACAAATCATCATCCCCTCAACATTTTAGATATTCAAAGTTTCTAGAGTCCATTAGCTTTCTAGGGGATCTTGGAACAATTATAAGTTTGTTAAACTAAAAATCATCAAATTTAAATTGATCTCTTGAGGGGACAATGAGGTTAATCTAATTTTATTTCTCTATCACTCCATTCATATCTTTATATTTTTATGTCACTCCTATTAGCATGAATGTTGATGCTATGGGGGAGTATTGTAGAACATTGTTATGATGTATTTATTATTGTGTTTTTCATTGATGACAACATAGTAATAAGTTTGTAAAAGACCAACATAGTAGTAGACTGTGATTTTTGTATCAAGGAAAATACACTGTGTATCTACTTATGTGCAGTTACCAACACATACTACAACATGTATTTTTCACATGGGCAAGTTTGAAGAACCTAAATTGATAGTGTACAAAAGATATTAATGATTTACAAAGAATTGCATTGAAATAGAGCATTGGAAAAATAGTTTCTATTGTATTATCGATATAGAGCATTGCATTTGGAATTAAGGGTTGGACCGTTAACTAGAGGAAGTACACTAACTATTGATTATGTCAATGAGTGTGTAGATACAAAAGTCACATGTTTGAAAGATTGGGTATAATTTGAGCTGACAATATTGATTAAATATGTGTTTAATGTAATTAACATATGGTAAAGTGTGAAGTTGACTCAAGGATTTAAAATTGAGTATGGTATAAAGGAAGGATTTTTTCCAAGTTTTATATATGATGATTGAGATCGAAGAGCAGAGAAGAGTTGTGAATTGTGAAGCAACAGAGAAAAGTGATTTGCTAATGCATATAGGTGACCTTAAGGGTGACTATTGATGGATACAAAGTTCTAAATTTGAGTGTATGATCTGAAGGGGAAGAAGTCTGATGTACTAGATAGAGGAATAAGTGAAAGATTGTTACACATCTATTATTCTAAAAGGAATAGTACCAAGATCAATTAGACAATGAGTTCATTGATCTAATCCTAAAGTTGTTTGGTCAATGGGTTCAATTGCCTTCTACAATTCCTAACAGGGTTGGAATCTCCTAAAAAGGATTCAAAGTCTCCTAATAGGGACTTTATACTAAGTGTTGTAATAGACTCTTAACAGGGTCTATCCTCTAACAAGGAATATTCATATTAGTATATCATTTTGTGGGAATCATTCCCACTGGGTTTTTCCCTCTAATTAGGGGTTTTCCTACTCAACATATTTGATGTAATTGTGTACGTGCATTTCTTTATGCCACTATTTATTTATTTTGATTGAATGGTTGAGATTGATTTGAAAGGTTAAATTCTTACATAATTGATTCACCCCATTGGTTGACTACTATTTCTAAGAATTGGTATCAAAGCCTTAGGTAATTGAAGGAAAGTTTAACAACTTTGGGAGATCCATGATGAATTTTTTTAGGAAGGAAATTCCTAGATTTGATGGTACAAACTATGATAGTTGGAAGGATAAAATGAAGAATCATGTCGTGCACATGGGTTCAAGATATTGGCTTGTAACCAAGACATCTAAGAACATTGCAGAAGAAGACCATCTTCAAACTTGCACTGAGGAATAGAGAGAAGTATTTATGTGCAACATAAGGACAAGAGAAGAAATACTGACAGTGCTACCTAAAAGTGAGTACAGTCTGGTAAAACAACTCAAAACATCTCATGAAATTCGAAAAACTTTAGAAGCTAATTATGAGGGTGATACACATGCAAAGAGGGTTATATTGAAAAATTTGTATTCCACATTCCAAGATGCTAGAATGATGGAAGATGAATCTATAAGAAGCTATGTTGGTAGAATATCAGAGATTTTTGTAGGAATCACATCTCTTGATAGAAAGAAATCTAATGATGAGGTGATATAGAAGATCTTGCAAAGTCTGACACCACCTTTCAAGATAGTAGTACAAATGATATAACTAATGATACCCTATACTAAAAATTTCACCAAAGAAACATTAATTAATATATTGGAATTTGCAAAATTTGATCTAAGACAATTAGGAGAATTAAAAAAAGTTGAGACAATATTTAGTGCACTAAACATCAAACCTAGTTCAGCAAGGAACACAAAAGCGCAGAGAGACATTGCCAATAGTAGCAACTCTATTGAGGAAAAGATCCAAGAGGGAGTGGCTCTTCTTGTGGAAAGAGAAAAAGATGGTAAGAATATCTTCAAATATTTGACATGTAATGAATATGGTCATTATGCATCTAAGTGTCCTAAAAGAGAAAGAAAGTATAAGAGAAGGTTCAAGTCTAGAAGACCTAGAAATTGTTTGTATGCTAATAAAGAAGAAGAGGAAGGAGAATTTGATCAAAACATGAGTGAAGATGAACTAGGGTTCATAACAATAAAGGAGGATGATCTTGATAGAGAAATCAAAGAAGAAAGTACACTAATCTCACAAGTTAAAAAGAAAGATTGGATCATTGATAATGGTTTTTCGCATCACATGATTGCTGATATGAACAAATTTGTCAAATTCAAAAACCATGATGGAGGAATTGTTAGAGTAGGGAACAATACAACTTGTCACTTTATATGAACTAGATCTATCACACTTGATGGTAAAACTTACATTGATGATGTTTATTTTGTTGACAGATTGAAACATAACTTGTTGAGTGTTGGATAGATTATGGACAAAGGTTACCAATTGCAGTTTGGTAATGACACATGTATTATCAAGAAAAAAGAAGGAAAACTACTTGGTACTAGCACAAGAACCAAAGGTAATGTATTTTAGTTAAATTCTACTGAAATAACATGCTTGGTAGGTAAGATTGACAATAGTTGGTTATGGAATAGAAGATTTTGTCACATTAACTTTGATAACATTGTGAAAGCCAATAATACACTTGTTGTGAGAGATTTACCTAAGATCACTAAGCCCACTGACACTATTTGTAAGGAATGTATCCTGGCTAAGTAGAAGAGAGTCTTATTTCCTAGCAAGTAGTTCTACACTACACAAAAGATAGAACTAGTTCATACAGATCTGAGTGGTCCTGCAAGAACAAGAGGATTCTATGGAGAAAGGTATATTATGATTTTTGTTGATGATTTTACTAGAATGATGTGGGTAGCTTTTCTTAAGGAAAAATTAGAGTCATTTGAGAAATTCAAGATATTCAAGAACAAAGTTGAGAATGAATTTGGAATTAATATCAAGAGCCTAAGATCAGATAGAGGACAAAAATTCACTTCTAGAGAATTCAATATCTATTCTGAAGAACATGGCAGCAGGAGACAAATATCCTCACCCTATACCTAAGCAGAATGGGATTGCTGAAAGAAGAAATAAGTCAATTGCTAAAGTAGCAAGAGCTATGTTATTTGAGAGTGATGTACGAAAAACATTTTGGATGAAAGAAATCAATACATAAGTATACACATTGAATAGATTGCAGATTAGAAAAGGTATGGACAAAACATCCCATGAGCTATGGTTTGGTCACTCACCATTAGTCAAGTACTATAGGATATTTGGAAGGAAATTTTATATCAAAAGAGATGATGATACCAATAAGTTTGATCCAAGTAGTGATGAAGCTATGTTTCTTGGCTATTCATTAAAAAGTAAAGCTTATAGATGTTTCAAATATAGAAAAAAAACTATAGTAGAGTGTGTAAATGTTAAAATTGATGAAAAGTTTGGTACCAAGGAAAAGATGATGGATTATAGCTCTGATGGAGATGATTATTCTGGGATGACCAATAGATGCAATGAATTATTTCTCAAAACTAATAACGACTTGCAGAATAATGTGCAAACTGAAGTAGCAAGAGAAGAATAGAGCAGAATACTTGAAATAAGAGTTGAAGCGGTAACTCCTACCCCAAATAGAAATTTAATATGAAATCATCCTGCCGATTAGATAGTAGGAAGTAAGGAAAATGAAGCAATGGCAAGGAGTAGAATTAATGAAGAACTATGTCTAATATCCCAAGTAGGACCAAAGAGCGCAGATGAAGCAATCAAAGATTATCATTGGATAAAAGAAATGTAGGAAGAACTTTAGTAGATAATTGAAAATGACACATGGGAATGAGTTCCTAGACCAAATCAAAAAAATGTGGTTGTCATGAAATGGGTATTTAGAAATAAAATGAATGAACAAGGAGAAGTAATAAAAAACAAAGCAAGACTTGTATGCAAGGGTTACTCTCAGCAAGAAGGAATTGACTATGAGGAGACATATGTACTTGTAGTGAGAACATAAGTAGTCAGAATGTTTCTGGCATATGCAACAAGCAAGAATTTTAAGGTATATAATATCAATGTTAAGTCAGCATTCTTGAATGGAAAACTTGAAGAAGAAGTTTACATTGAACAACCAAAGGGTTTTCCTTTGATAGAAGAGAAGGATATGGTTTGCAAATTGAAGAAAGCCTTGTATGGATTAAAGCAAGCACCTAGAACTTGGTATGAAAGGTTGGATAAATACTTAGCAAAGCTTGGATTTGCTAAAGGAACAACAGACAGTAACTTGTATTTGAAAGAAATAAAAGATGGTTTGTTGATAATTATTGTATTTATTGATGACTTCATTTTTGGAGGAAATGATGAAGCCAGTAATAAATTCTTAGAAGATACGAAGAATGAGTTTGAGATGAGCATGATAGGAGAAATGAAATTCTTCTTAGGATTGCAAACTATTCAGAATAAAGAAGGTATATTTATTTCTCATACCAAGTATTTGAAAGATTTGCTGAAAAGATTCAGTCTAGAAAATTGTAAACCTGTTGGAACTCCTATGGTAATTGGTCACAAGCTATCAAGCAAGGATGAGACACCTATTGTTGAACAAAAGAAGTATAGATCTATTATTGGAGGGTTGTAATATCTGACTCATAGCAAACCAGATATAGCTAATGTAGTTGAAATTGTGGTACAATTTCAAGTTGATCCCAAAGAATATCACTATGTAGTAGTAGAGAGGATATTTAGACATTTGAAAGGGACATTAGATTATGGCATTTGGTATGATAGAAGCAATGACTTTGCTCTTTGCACTTATATAGATGCTGATTAGGTTGGAGATAGGGATGAAAAAAAGAGCACTAGTGGAGGAGCATTCTTCCTTGGAGGAAGATTAGTTTCTTGGCTCAACAAGAAGCAAGATTGTACTTCACAAAGCACTGTAGAGGCATAGTATGTTACAAAATAAAAAAATTGTAATGAAGTCATATGGATGAAGTAGATGATGAAGGATAATGGAATTACATTCACAGAACATGTTATCATTTATTGTGATAACACAAGTTTTGTTAACATGTCTAAGAATCTTGTTTTGTATTCTAAAACTAAGAACATAGCCATAAAGTATCATGTGTTGAGAGAGAAAGTTGTAGAGAAAGAAATTTGATTGGAATACATCAACAATAAGGAATAGATTACAAACATTTTCACAAAGGCCTTATCAAAGGATACATTTGAGTACCTGAGAGACATGTTTGGGGTTATGCCCCTACCTAGCTCAGAGTAGAAGATGCAAAAGTGCATTAGTCTAGGGTATATAGAAACATTATTAGATTGGACTAAATGATGATGATTCCTCTATGGGGGAGTGTCTATGATGAAGAGAGTCAACAAGGACTCTTGGCAATTGATAATTGGTATACAATAGTGTCTTTAGACACTTTTGTTGTTTATAGAGTTGTATGAATTTTGTTTTCAAGAAACAGACTAGATTGTGGTCGTGCTAATAGGTTATTGTATGTTGAAGCAATTAAACCATTTATTTACTGTCTTTGACATTGATGTCAATGGGGGAGAGAGTGACATGAAAAAAATTAAAGAGAGATTGTACTGTGGGGGAGAAGTGTTGCAACTTTGGATTTAGCAAGATGTGATTGAAAAAGAGACTTATTAGTATTCTAGAACTAGATGTTTTTCATCTATGTTGCCATCAATGCCAAAGGGGGAGATTGTTAGCATGAATGCTGATACTATGGGGGAGTATTGTAGAACATTGTTATTATGTATTTATAACTATGTTTATCATTGATGGCAACATAGTAATAAGTTTGTAAAAGATTGACAGAGTAGGAGACTGTGATTTTTGTATTAAGGAAAATATATTGCATATCTACTTATGCAAAGTTACCAGCACATACTACAACATGTATTAGTCACATGGGCAAGTGTGTGTAACCTAAATTGATAGCATACAAAAGATATTAATGATTTACAGAGAATCACATGGAAACACAACATTGGAAAAATAGTTTCTATTGTATTATCAATATAGAGAAATGCATTTGGAATTAAGGGTTGCACAGTTAGCTGGAGGAAGTTCACTAACTATTGATGATGTCAGTGAGTGCACAGGTAAGGCAGTCACACATGTGAAAGATTGGGTATGATTGTGAGCTGACAAAATTGATTAAATATGTATTTTTTTTCAATTAATGTATGATAAAGTGTGAAGCTAACTCAAGGATTTAAAATTGAGTATGGTATAAAGGAACGATGTTTTCCAAGTTTTAGATATGATGATTGAGATCGATGAGTAGAGAAGAGTTGTGAATTGTGAAGCATCAGAGCAGAGTGATTTGCTAATGTGTGTAGGTGACTTTAAGGGTTATTGTTGATGGATACAAAGTTCCAAATCTAATTGCATGATCTAAAGGGGAAGAAGTTTGATGTATTGGAAAAAGGAATAAGTGAAATATTGTTACACATATATTATTCTGAAAGGAATAGTAGCAAGATCAATTGGACAGTGGGCTCATTGATCTAATCCTAAAGCTATTTGGACACTGGGTTCAACTTCCTTCTACAACTCCTAACAAGGTTGGAATACCCTAACAGGGAGTCAAAGTATCATAATAGGAAATCTTTGTACTAAGTTTTGTAATAGACTCTAACAGGGTCCATCCTCTAACAAGGAATATTCATATTAGTACATCATTTTGTGGTCATCATTCCCACTGGGGTTTTCCCTCTGATTAAGGGTTTCCCTAGTCAACATATCTGATGTAATTTTGTATGCACATTTTTTTATGGTACTGTTTATTTTGATTGAATGGCTAAGATTGATTTGAAAGGTTAAATTCTTACATAACTAATTCACCCCACACACCCCCCCTCTCACTTATATTGGTGGACTACTATTTCTAACAACTCGACTGGAACAAAATGTGATTATTTTTCACTACATGTAAAATAATTTCCCCCTCTAATCCACCATTAGGGATTTCCTAAACAAAAATTTTGACATCTAAGATTGAAACATAAACATATGGGGAGATAGCTAACTGGCCTTAAGGTACTTCAAAATTAACAAATAAAACCAAACTAGTTTCCTTACTAGACTAAAGCTAAGAACTATTCATCAAATTCATAATTTGAGACTGAGAAGTGGACACAAACTAGATCACATTTTTAGGACCTTTGGAGTTACCATTAGGACTAGAGACTTTCAAAGATTTATCATCATTAGGTTGACTAATCATAGGTCCATTAGATGAGTTTCCTATTAGAAATTAGAACTAAAATAATAATTATGTTGTTATTGATGTCAAACCTTATTGGCGAAATAATTTACTATATGATCTAAGTGTCATATCTATTTGATTGATGAAGATGATTTGAGAAGTTGGTCATAACAAAAGTATCTAGAAAGGTTGAATTATGAAGAGGAAACTACAAATGGATACTTGATTAGTTAGATTTTGACAAGATAAAGTGATTGTTTAAATATTTTTGCAAGTGGAGAAGAAAATTACATTGAAGCCTCAAAGAAGAGATCAAAGATAGACCAAATGCATAGGCTTGACCAAGAAATAGAGCAAAAAATTAAGAATTTGAAGTATATGTCGAGTGATGCTAGTGTTGACTAAGTCGTAGTAAGTGCTGAGAAGAATTAGTGTTGACTGGGCATCAATATTGACCAAATAATAGTATATGTGTCAAGCAAGAGATTTAGTAGCGATCGAGTAACCTAGTGATGACTAAGTATTAGAACGTAGTGTTGGCTGCGGAACAACAATTTAATAGTTTATGATAAATCATAATTTTCAACCAATAGGGTTGATTTCTTGGAATATGGAAAGCATGTTGGAGATAAGGATGGATGATTTGGAACATTTAAATCAAGGGAAACCATGTTTTCACATTTCCATACAAGGATTCAGGGAGAAGTTTCTAAAACACAAAGAAGAGATGAAATGATGGAAGGATTCAATGAATCTGACCTAGACCTAAGATCTATGGTGGTATTTAAGTAGAAAAAGATCAGAATTACCTATTTAAGGAGATACAAGGGATAACTTTTAGAATGGTTAGTGGCTAAAAATATTGAAGCATTTACTAATACTATTGACTGGAAAACTTAAGAAGAAGGATGAAAAGAGTTGAGAAGAGAAGTGTGATTTCTTGAAGGGTTGCAAACCCAATTTGAAACTAAGATGACAATGAAGGCTAGATAGTGAAGCATATTATGAGTTGAACTAAGATTTGTATCTACAAAGTGAGATGTACTTCACAAATCAAAACCTACTATTACTTTCTACCCTTCGTATTAGTATTTGAAATCCTTTAATGAAGGTTGACCTAACAATCATATGTAAATCCTTTAATCAAGGTGGCATTCCAACAGAATGTTCTAAAGCCCTCTAAAAAGGCCACTCCTAATAGGGTGATTTAATTCTTTAACAAGGTCACATTTAACAATGTGTTTTCTAACCTTTAATAGGGTTGGCTCCTAACATAGCTCACTTTAGAAGAGTGAAAAATTGGTGACGTGTTAGTGATAGCTTTTCCTAAATTGGGTTTCCACATTAAATCCTTGTGTCAAACTTATTTGAATGTTATATGTGATGATTTACTATTGATGCTTACATTCTACAAGTCTTTTATATTTAGGATAGTAAACTGCTAATTGATGTTATTGAAAGTTGACTATAGAGGCTAAGCTATTGAATGTTAAGATCTGAAGTCATTTAATTGGTGTATCTGGACCTTAGATAATTGATTCACCCCTCACCCCTCTTAGTTATTATAAACATCTAACATTTCCTTTGTTAACATATTTCCATACTTGATTCTTATCCTTTTAAATCTCTATCTACTTATGAACATTACCTTTTTCACCTCTTTTGACACTATTTATCTTTAAGAATCTTATGGGGGCACTATTTAGCCAAATGGCCTATCTATTTACAAAGGAAACAATAGAATGGAATATTTTCATACTCTAATACTTGTTTCCATTTGCTATACTTACAATGCATGATAATCATATCATTAGGAATCTCCATATTTCAGTTGATATTGACAAAGATTCCAGCATAAAGGAACCAAAATCTATAATCCATCATGGGATCTATAGAAAGGAGATTCCTAAATAGTTTTTCTAGGCCTATAAATGTATGTTCATTCTAATATTTGAGAAGTAACCCAAGAAGGAAAACCCAAAGAGGGGCATATTTAAAAAAAGATTCATCCATATCTAGATTATGAGCCTATTTCTATAGGGCCAAATTAACTTTCCCTATCATCCATGGACCCTCACTAAGAATATTAGCCAAGTCTTCATCATTCAAAAAAAAAAAAGACCATTAGACATAGCCACAAGCTCAACTTGTCCTTTTAGATGTCATTTAGATATGATGAAAGATCTAAGTATGTCAATATTAGGTATAACACCTATGAACTTTCCAACCAGAGAAAGGACCATAGATGAAATGGTGTATTCATCCTTTTTAAGGTCAAAAATTTTGTTAACTTCTAGGAAAGAATATTTAACTAAAGCTTTTAACCCAACTAAAGAAGACCATTTCTATGATGCTAGTTCAGAGTTATTGTCATTAGTTCCTCCCAAATTTGGGCATTTGTCTTCGAGTTCCTAATTTTCAAAGATATTCTATCCATAAACCTTAGATTCATCCCTAATCTTACACACATGTTTGGAGGCTTCAATAGCTATACCACCATTGGATGTCATACTTGAAGAAAGGCTACCAATAGAGCTATCTCTACCATTTGGATGAGAGCCAACATTGGGAGAAGAGCCTCCACCTCTTCCAGGCCCCATTTGGTTTCCTACAACACCTCCACCATTACTAAATCTAGTTTGAAATCTCATTCCCAACTTTATCCCCACTCCTTACATAAAAATATATCAATATATGGTCAAGGAACACTACTAAAAATCTATCTAAGAATGTATAGAATATCACATTCATAAGACTCACTAATACATCTAAAGCATTTGTAACGCCAAATGGAACTACTATGAACTTGTAGTGACAATACTTCATCAACCTATTATTAAAATAAACTTTACTATTTACTTAATTAGAATTCATAAAAAAAAATTGCATTGATTAAATTAATCTATTTTTATTAACTTAAGGTTAAATAATCAAAATATCTAATTTAACTTTAATCTATTGAGGGTCACTTAATGTCACTTAATTAATTATCCCAGTCTCATAGTTTCTCCATCATACAATAAATACATATAATGTATATTATTAACTAATTTCAAGTTTGGTAGAAATAACATCATTGATCAATTATAGTCATTTTAATTGTAGACATTTTTGTCATTCCCTTGTTTGAAATATATAGTAATAAATTTCATCCATATATTTTTGTCATGGTAGTATTAGTTAGGAATAATAGTTTTCCTTGTTGATAAAATTGTACTCATCATATGACTAATTATGCATTTATACTATTTTTATTTTTATTTTTTGAAATGACACATTAAGGACTTTAACATTTAAATTAACAAAAATCTTACACTTGTAAATTAACAAATAATAATAATAATGAAGTAAAAATACTATAAACTCACCCAATTTATTTTATTATTATTATATTTTTATTAAACTAAAATTTCAATTTCAATTTATATATTTCTTATTTTTATTTGTGTTTAATCTCTAATTAAAACAAATAATGAGGACAAGTGAAAAAAATATTACATAGTATATTAGAGCTAACCCAATTTTTTATTGTTCTAAATAAGACTATCATGTCTAAAGGGAATTAAAAATAGCCATACACTACACACATTAATTCATGCATTTCTTTTTTCTTAAAACACCTATCAAACCCTAACTCATTCTATCATATCTCTATGCTATGGATGATACTAAGTTCATTTTTCATACCATTGGATGGTGCATTCAAATGATAGAGGGCCACACTGACATTTATGTTTTGGTGGGTAGTTTTTCCTGTGGTAGGCTATAATCTGCCATTCCCAAAGGGAAGGCAACAATTGTGGTGCCACCTTGGAAGCACCATGCTACCTCCCTAGTTATTTCACCATATTTTGTTTTAAATAAAGTCTTTAAAATGTTTTTAATTTATACTTTATAAATATATACTATATATTAACATATATTGATATTTATACAATATATAATATATATGTATGTAGACTAACATTGATATGTTTGTGCCATATTATAAGAGAATGTTTGAAATAATTATAAATTGATATCACTTTATACATACATACATACATACATACATACATATATGTATGTATGTATGTATGTATGTATGTATGTATATATATGTGTGCATATATATAAATATAAATTATATATATATATATATATATATATATATATATATATATATATATATATATATATATATATATATATATAGTATATATTATATATATATATATATATATATGTATATATATAATTTATATTTATATATATGCACACATATATATATATACATATATATATACATATATATGTATATATATATGTGTGTGTGTATATATATGTATATATGTATATATAATTTATATTTATATTTATATATATATAAATATAAATTATATATA
This sequence comes from Cupressus sempervirens, assembly GCA_028749045.1. Classification (NCBI taxonomy): domain Eukaryota; kingdom Viridiplantae; phylum Streptophyta; class Pinopsida; order Cupressales; family Cupressaceae; genus Cupressus; species Cupressus sempervirens. Next base: position 413,807,048 of record CM053791.1, read on the forward strand.
TACATATATATATATATACATATACATATATATATATATATATATATATATATATACATATACATATATATATATATATATATATATATATACATATATATATATATATATATATATATATATATATATAAAAGGGAATGTTCAAAATATTTATAAATTGATATCACTTTATTTATGTACATGTATATATTTAAAGAAAAATAAAAGGTTATGATAATACACACATACACACACACACACACACACACACACACACATACATATATATGTACACACACATATATGTACATACATATATACATATATACATATATGTATGTATATGTATACATAAATACATGCATATACATGTATATTTTCACACACACAAACACACACACACACACACACACACACATAATACATATATATATGTACACACACATATATGTACATACATATATACATATATACATATATGTATGTATATGTATACATAAATACATGCATATACATGTATATTTTCACACACACACACACACACACACACACACACACACACACACACACACACACACACACACACACACACACACACACACACAGAGTTTTCCATTGTTAGAAAAATGATATTTTATTTAACATTAAGATCAATTTGGTAAAAAAAAATTAAAATCTTTAAAATCTGATTATTCTTCAACCTTAGATAACTATTTTTTAATATTATTTAGAATTTTAAATTGTTGTTGGTTTATTTAGGAACTTTTTTCTTTAAATCATTTAGATTGTTTTAGATTATGGTAAAAATAGGTTTTGAAGGGATCTCAAAACACTTTAACAAAAACAAAAAAGATAAAACATGAAGCACTACCATGTTTTACAAGGACCCGAAACCTACTGATTAAATAGTATCAAAATTAGGTTTTACAAGGACGTGAAATCGCATCAAATATCCATAAATCAAACCCAGGTTTTACAAGGACCTAGAACTTAGTTTAAATAATAGATAAAAACCAGATAAAAAGACCAAAAACATAAACCATTTACCAGGACTAGTAAATATAACTAGGACAGGAACAAAAACTAGAGACCAAAGGCTAGTGAATGCTGCTATTACAACTCTTTGATCATTTTGACCACCTCTTTAACAATCTTTGCAATACCTTGAATGGAATCAATAGCCAATCCACTAGTAACCTCCATAGCCCTCTTCTTGGAACTCTGCCTGGTTCTCTTACTAGGACCCCCTGGCGACATAATTTCTTCATTGGTACGCTTTCCAAGACTTGCAATAACAACACAAATATTGGAGGTAACCTATTCCATTTTATTACCACTTTCCTTGATTAGCAACCAAAGATTTTGTTCATAGTCCTTGAGTTTATCTGGTATGTTTCCCACCTGCACTTCCATTTGACTAATCTTAGCTTGATCTATATCCTAATTTTTTTGCATGTTTTCCATTTTCCTTTTGAGACTCATTAATTCATTATACATCCATGAGTTAGCTTGTAGAATGGAATCAACTTTAAGTTTTGTAGTGTGCAAAAAGGAGAGCATAGTATCCCTTTGAGGTGAGTCATTTTTATCCTTCTCCACTTCTTCTCTAGTAGGAGAATCATCCTTCTCAGTCTATTCCCTCTCCCTCATATTTATAGGGTCCTCCTTAGCCTACTCCATCTCCCCTTTATCATCCCTTCCTTTGGATGGTCACTCTGATTTCCCTCATCACCAACATTATCCGACCCTATATTTTAGATTGTTACAATCAAATAATGATAAGAATAAAAATTGGTAGAAGAACTAGTGTTGAACGAGCATCAGTATTGACTAAGAAAGTTAGTTGATATCGAGCCCAAAATTCTATAATGACCAAGTGTAGAACTTAGTGATTGTTGAGTGACAATATTTTGAATCTATATGAGAAATCATGATATCCAACTGAATAAGTTGAATTCTTGGAATACGTAAACTGCATTAAAGGTTAGATTGATGAGTTGGATCATTAAATTCAAAAAGAGAATTAGGAAAAGACCTAATAGAAAGATTCTAGAGAAGTTTCTAGAGGATGATCAAGAAGGTGGATAGACACAATGAATCATGATGAACCAAATTCTAAACTATAAGATCTACAATGATTATGGAAAATAGAAAAGAAATAATTACCTATTTAAGGAGCTATAGAGTTGAAGGAAAATGAGCATGGTGCATGAAGCATAAAGTATGAAACATGAGAGAAGTGTGAGAGTGAAGCAAAAGGAATTGCTTGCACAGATGCTACTAAAGATGATAAGTGAATCTGAGTAGAAGGCATAAGTTTTGATGTGAAAGGGGTTGACTTCTTGAAGGGTTGCCAAGAAAGTTAAGGACAACGATGATAATGGGAAACTTATCAGTGAATCATCACATAAACCAAACAGTGATTTGAACCCGCAAAAGTGAGTTGTAATCATACAGATTAATATCCTATTGTTTTCCTTCTAATAATTGTAAATAGTTTGTATTGAAAAACTTTTAATAGAGGTTGACCCAACAATCATTTGAAGGACATAGTCCATGAAAATCCTTTGGCAAGGTGACATTCTAAATGGAATGATCAAATCCCTCTAATAAGGCCACTCCTAATAGAGTGATTAAATCTTCTAATCAGGTCACATTTAATAGTGTGTATTGTAACCTTTAATAGGGTTGGCTCCTAACAAAGCTCACTTCGAAAGAGTGAAAAAGTGGTGAGATGTTGATGGTAGTTTTTTCCAAATTGGGTTTCCACATAAAATCCTACCATCAAAATTGTGATGAATGATTTATATGTTTTTCATTTGATAGATTTACAATCAACAAGTCTATTATGTTTAGGACAATAACTTTTTTATCAATACAATAGTGGTCGAGCAATAATAGGATAAGCAGAATAGTGAATGCTTGAATGTTCAATTGTTTAAATGGCACTTATTGACCTTGATTAACTAAGTCACCCCCACCCCCCAGTTATTCTAAACATTTCTAACAATTGGTATCAAAGCTAAGTGCTTACAAAGAATAGTTTGAAGGTACTTGAAGCTAAAGATCATGACTCACAAAGGAGAGGTACCAAAGTTGAATAAGTAGAGCTTTCCTACATGGAAAAGTTTGACAAGGTTTCATATATCTAGTATAGGTGATGCTTATATCAATTATGTGGACAATGATTATGTGAAAGTAATGACTACTCCTCTAATAGATGAACAACTAAAACATAAAAAAGAACCCAATCAAGCAATGTTGGAGATTGCCTCATCCCTAAGCTATGTCAAGTTTGATGATATAAATGAATGTGACAGTGGAAAGAAAATGTGAGACAAATTGAAGACGATATATAGAGGTGATGACAATATCTTGAGAGCCAAACAAAAAATCTAAGAGGTAAATATAATAAAATGAGAATGATGGAAGGTGAGAATATAGTATAGTATCGCACAAGAAAAAAGGAAGTTTTCAATGTTATTTTAGGTGTAAATAGAATAATTAAAGATGAAACCATGATAAGAAAGGTATTGAGGACACTACTCCCTATATATTCCATTAGAGTTTCTATAGCTCAAGAACTAAGACGTACTCAAGGTAACACTTTGACTTTGGAAGGTATAACTGGTAGGCTTACTACTTATGATATGTCTAACTTTGATAACTATACACCTACTACTATTGAATCTTCTTTTAGGTCACAATTGGTTCTTAAAAAAAAGAAAGAAAAACATGTGAAGAATTATAGTGATAGTTCTGACAACGAGCTTGATGAACTTGAAGCCCTTATTGCAAAAAGATTTGGAAGAGGAAGAGGAAAATAAAAAGGTAAATTACTTTTTTTTTTTTCATGCAACAATGTTGGTCATATTAATGCTAGTTGTCTTAACAGAGAAAGCAAGGATGAGAGAAAGGAAAGCAAGTACAAAGGAAGAAGAGATGACCAAGAATACCAGAATAAAAAAAAGAAAATAGAGGTAAGAAATCTCATTATATTGTTGAACAAAAAATTGACATTGAATCTGAAAGTAATGATGGTGAAGTTTTCTATGTTTCTATGAAAGAAGATCTTGATGAAGATGATAAAATTGCATTAATCTCATGTGTGAACAAGAGTAACAGATGGATAATTGAAAATGGTTGTTCTAATCATATAACTAGTGATAGAGATAAATTTGAGGATATTGGTCCATATAACTTAGGTGGATGTGTTAAATTTGATAGTGATATTCCATGTGTTGCAAAATGTAATGGTTCATTTCAATTGACTGACAAGATCAAGTGAGACAATGTTTACTAGGTTGAAGGACTTAACTATAATATATTGAGTGTTTCATAGCTGAAAAAATTAGGTTACAGAGTTGAATTCCATCACAAGAAGAACATGATACATGATGTTGATGGTAAGCTAATTAGAAGTAGTGACCAGACATACACTTCTAGTGATATTTGGAATTGGTTCATATTGACCTATTTAGACCTATTGTTGTTCAAAGCTATTGTAGAGATAAGTATTTAATTCTATTTATTGATGACTATTTTAGGATGATGACTATGATGTTCCTTAAAGCTAAATATGATGCTTTTAAATTATTTAAATGGTATTTAACTAGAGTTGAAAAAGAAATAGGGAATATTCTGAATTGTTTGAGATCTGACAGAGGTGGTGAATTCATTTCCAATGAGTTCAATATATTTTATAATGATAGAGGAATGAAAAGATAGATGTCAGCACTAAGGACCCCTCCTCAGAATGGGATAATTGAAAGAAGAAAAAAATCAATAATGGATTGTGCAATAACATTGATGATGGAGAATAATGTATCAAATAAATATTGGAGAGAAGCCATTAGTACTATTATATATACCCTAAATAGAGTACAAGTAAAAAAGGTACATATTCTACACCTTTTGAACTATGGTATGGATATGCTCCTAATGTGAAATATTTCAAAATATTTGGAGGTAAATGCTATATATTGAAATATAATAGGAATGGAAAACTTGATAAAAAGAGTGATGAAGGTATTTGCAGGGTATTCCACCAAGAGTAAAGCTTACAAGTGTTTAAACTGTAACACTAACAAAGTTGTAGAAAGTGCAAATGTGAAAGTTGATGAGTTTATAGAAAGAAGTGATCTTAAATTCAATTAAGAACCTGAAGATTATAGTTCATTAATGTATGTTTATGATGGTGCTCTTGACACTCCAAATAAAAAAATAAACCAAGCTATAATTTTCTAGTAGATAGGAAATGATGAAGTACAACAACAAATTATCGATCAATAAACTAAAGTTGTCAAGTCACAGATATGCAATGATGACCATTATGGAGAGTATGCTGAGCATGTTGAACTTGGACCAAATCCTGAACAAGAAAGAGGAAATGAACCTAAAATTATTTTTCAAGATGAAACTATTGAAGAACAGAGAAGGAAACCACTTGTGCTAGCCAAATCCGTAAGAAGACATCACAAACATGATCAAACCATTGGTGATGCTAAATCAAGAATTATGACAAGTAAAAGACTCAAAGATGATACATTCTTACTTTGTGAATTTGAGCCTAAATCAGCAAAGGATGCCATAGACAATGAAGATTGGATTCATGCAATGAATGAAGAAATTGAACAGATTGAGAAGAACAATACTTGGAACCTAGTGGGAAGATCTAAAGACAAAAATGTTAGTATAAAAAAAAGGGGTCTTTAGAAACAAACTCAATGAAAATGGTGAAGCTACAAGAAACAAGGAAAGAATTGTATGCAAAGAATATGCTCAAGAAGGAGCTGACAATGGAGAAACTTTTTCTCCTATGGTGAGACTTGAAGGAGTCAGAACCCTTATTGTATGTTCATCCTACAAGAAATTTAAGGTATATCATATGGATGTCAAGTTTGCATTTATGAATGGTATGCTTGAGGAAGAAGTGTACATTGAACAACATGAAGGATTTGTGGATATAGATAAGAACAATATAGTATGTAAACTACACAAAGCTCTTTATAGATTGAAACAAGACCCAAGAGCATAGTATGAAAGATTACATAATTATTTGGTGAAGATTGGTTTTGAATGGACAAATGAAAACAATAATCTATACTTGAAGATTGGTAAGAACAATGAAGTATTGCTATATGAAATTGTTTTTGATGAAATTATATTTGGAGGAAAAAAGAACTTTTCAAATCATTTTCTAATGAAATGAAGAAGGAATTTGAGGTGTCTATGTCTGGTGAGATAAAATTATTTGTTCGATTGTAAGTATATCAAAGGAAGTTTGGTACTTTCATTACTTAGTCAAAATATCTCAAGGAAATATTAAAAACTTTTGGAATGGAAACATCAAGCCCAATAAGCATAGCTATGTCTACTAAACATAAGTTATCAAAGAATGATGAATCCAATGATGTAAACCAGACATTATATAGATCAATGATTGGAAAATTATAATATGTTGTTAATAGTAGACCTAATATTGCATTAGTAGTTGGGATAGTTACTAGATTTTCAAAAAATCATAAGGAAAATCACATGATGATAATGAAAAGGATATTGAGAAATTTGAAAGGTAAAAAAGATTATGTATTGTATTATAAGAGAAATGAAATATTTGAACTAAAAGTATTGACTGACTCTGATTGGGCAGGAAATATTGATGACAAAAAAAGCACTAGTGGAGATGCATTCTTTCTAGGAAAGAGATTGGTGTCATGGACAAGAAAGAAATAGAAGTGTATCTCCCAAAAAATAGTTGAAGTTGAGTATGTGGTAGTTGCAATGAACTATTCAAACATTATGTGGATCAAGAAATTACTAAAAGGAATGAAAGAAGAGATTACAAATCTTGTGGTTATCTATTTTGATAACACAAGTGCTATTGACATTTCAAACAATCTAGTGATCCACACTAAGACCAAGCACATTAATATCAAGTATCACTACTTGGTGGAACTAGTTCAAGACAAAGAAGTGAAGCTAGAATATATGTACACAAAAGAACAAATTGTTGTCATATTCACTAAAGCCTTATGTATAGATTATCATAAATATGTTAGAGGTAAATTAGGACTGATTCCCCTAAGCAAAGAAACTTAAGGAGAAGAGGTGCACTGCATCAAATGTTCTACTTAGAACATCCTACACATTAATGTAGACAATTCTACTTTAGGAGATGCCTAAGGTAGTGAAGTTAAGAAGAAGACTAGTATAATAGATTAGTCATAGAAAAATGATAGAGAATTCAGCCTAACATTCAAATATCTACATAATTGAGATGTATGAAGTGATTGGAGTCAAGAATGCTAAGTGTATTTGGAATTTTTGTCAAAGAGGGAGAGATATCCTAAAGAGGGAAAAGAGAAAGATATAACAGATGTACCACATAGGGAGAGAATCATTGAAGAAGAAGAGAGATGTACCCAAGAGGGAGAAAATGATAGAGGAAGTTCCTAAACTTGCAAAGATGAGAATTAGAATGGTCAAAAGTAAAATCTTTTGGATTGCATGGTAACAAAGTGGGGTATTGTTATAAAGATATGAATTGTAAGATACATTAATATATTGAGGTGTTACCATCAATGCCAAATAGGGATATTTTTGGAAACTTATAATTGGAACAATTATTGTTTTAACATTAATGTCAAATCTACTTATAAGACATGTTGCTATCTGATCTAAATGTTATATCTATTTGATTGATGGAGAGCATTTGAGAGATTTCTCATAAGAATAGCACCTAAGAGGAAAGGGTGAGTAATGAAAATGAAGCTACAATAGAAATTTTATTAGTTAAACTTTGATAAGACAAAGTGATTGTTTATATCATAGATGTAAAGATTAACTAAGAAAATGAGTAAAAGATTAAGGAATGTCGAGTGGTGCTAGTTTACCGAGCTCTAGTGAAAGATGAGAAAATTTAGCGTTGACCAAGCATCAATATCAATTGAAAAAGTTAGTTGATGTTGAACCAGAAGTTCTACAGTGACTGAGTGATTAACTGATTAGAAAGTGTTAGAACTTAATGATTGTTGAGTGATAATATCTTGAATGTATATGAGAAATCATGATTTCTAGTTGACTTAGTTGATTTCTTGGAATATGTAAACTATGTTGAAGGTAAGATTGATGAGTTGGATCATTAAATTCAAGCAAAGGATTAGGTAAAGACCTAATAGCTGAATTCTAGAGAAGTTTCTAGAGGATGATCAAGAAGGTGGACATATACAATGAATCATATTGAACAAGATCGTAAACCCTAATATCTATGGTGATCATAGAAAGTGGGAAAAAAAGAATTACCTATTTAAGAAGGCATATAATTGAAGGAAAATGAGCATGGTGCATGGAGTATGAGTTGTGAAACATGAAGGAAGTGTGAGAGAAAAGAAAAAGAAAGTCTTGTGTAGATGTTTTTGAAGTTGATAGTGAATTTGAGTAGAAGGCTTAAGTTTTGATGTGAAGGGGGATGACTTCTTGAAGGGTTTCCAAGAAATTTAAGGACATAAATGACAATGGGGAACTTATTAGTGAATTAACACATGAACCAAATAGTAATATGAACCTACAAAAGTGAGTTGTACTCATATAGATCAAAACCCTAATGTTTTCTTTCTAATAATTTTAAATAGTGTGTATTGAAATCCTTTTAATAGAGGTTGACCTAATAGTCATCTGAAGGACTTAATAGTCTATGTAAATCCTTTAGAAAGGTGACATTCTAAATGGAATGATCAAAGTTCTCTAATAAGGCCATTCCTAATAGGGTGATTAAATCCTCTAATGAGGTCAAATTTAATAGTGTGTATTGTAACCTTTAATAGGGTTGGCTCCTAACAAAGCTCACTTTGAAAGAGTGAAAAAGTGATGACATGTTGTTTCATGTAAAATCCTAGTGTCAAACTTGTGATAAATATTTTATATATTTTACATTTGATAAAGTTTACATTCAACAAGTCTGTTATGTTTAGGACAATAATTTGTTTATCAGTACAATAGTGATTGAGCAACAATATGATAAGCATAGTAGTGAATGCTTGAGTGTTTAATTGCTCAATTGATACTTATGGACCTTGAGTAACTGATTTAACACCTCCCCCCCTCTCTTAGTTATTCTAAACAATAGCATCTACCAATTATGAAGACATTTTTTTTTAAAATTCAAACTTCATATAAAATATGTATTCATAAATTATATGTGAAATTAGGAAATCATGCTATATATCTAATTAACATTCATTTTATTTTAGAATAAATATTCACATGTGGATTACAATCAAATTTTAAAATTTATAATACATTTTTTATCAAAATGGTAGTCACATAAATCTATAGATAAGAGAATATAAAACTATGTTAGAAATCATAATCACTACTAATCATCATAACATAAAATCATCTCATAGTGCCCAATGAATTTGAATTTCTATCAAAATAGTCCATTTTATCAACATAGTCTATCAAATATAGTTAAAACATGAAAAAATCATATATGCTATAATGGGTTGGGGTAGGAGCTTACAAACAACAAATTATTTCTTTCACTCAAAAAAGTATGACATACCTACTTGTGAAATTGATAGTATCCTTTTGTCCTTAGACATCATTCAAGATATTTTCCCTACTAACATTTATATTCTCCATATTGACACTAATAATGCTAAGGGTGATCATGTGACTCATGTGAAAACCTTTCAAACCTCATGTAGTCATTTTTCTTATAGGTATAGGTTAATGGCTAAGTTATTCACTAGAACCTTTTGAGAAAGAGTGTTACAGTGGAGTTTTTATTTTCCCTCTTATTCGATTGATTTTTTTCAAAAATTTCCACTCTTCCATTAATAATTTCAAAATAGCATTAGTCTTCAAATTGTTTTGACTGAGTTAATGGATGATAAACAAAGAGTTAAAAAAGGACAAGTGATTTCATTAGTACATTTAAACAATTGCATTCTCAAATTTCTTATCGTGTGCCTAATGTAGATATATAAAATATCTTTAAAAATAAAATAAAAATTCAAAAGGATATTAGAGATAATATTCTTCTTACTAAATACAATTCTTTTTAAAAATCATTTGCATAAGTTATATTGGAAACTTAGGCAAGGTACTTGGGAACTTATTTTCCTATTAAAAATTTTAACCATAAATTGATAAACTTGTTGATATGATATAGCTCATTACCCATTGCTAAAATGTAAAATAATAAACTTATAACATGAACAATAAAAAATATAATTCATAATATAGTGTTTTTGTCTTGTAGAAAACCCTTGGTTAAAGGGAGAAATTGTAGTAGGGATGGTATCACTAATACATTTGTGGTTGAATTTTGATGACAATTTCTAATGGAGGATGCACAGTATGCAATTTTTAAAAAAAAAATCTACCCAATGTTGCCAAAATTTTGATGTCGATTGGTTGATCCAATCAGAACTTTGACAAGATTAGGAGAAAATAGAAAATAGAAAAAAAAAAACCCAACTCATTTTTTATTTCATTGAGTACATGAATCAATTCATTTTAATTCCATAAATTCTCCCATGATGACATTTTTATGTGAAAGAGAGGGAATCTAACATTCGAGATTTTTGATGCAAGGAGAATAAGTTAGTATGTACTCAAAACTAAGGTTTCTCATAGTTGCTAGTGTGTATCATGGAACTAGATATTTTTTCTCTATATTTATTATAACTTCTTTAGTAATCAGAAGTATCTAAAAAGGATTATCAAATACAAACCTACTAAAAAGTTTATAGGGTTGCATATCAATTGTTTAGTTCAATTGAAACCCAAAAAAAAAAATTAGTTACTAAAATGGTGTTATAAATAGGTTTTGTTAGGGTTTATGTGATAATTAAAAACTTTGTTTCTTTTCCCTCTATGAAAATTGATCCTTAATATAAAGATTAAGAACATTTTGTAAACAAAAATATCATTTAATAAAACTATTAGGGAACAATCTTCTCCTAAATCACCTCATGGTCTAAGTTAAGAAACTTAAGTTTCTTTTTCGTTGAGTATTTAACACAATAAATCTTTTGTGGTTATTTTATCCTACTTATCAATCATGCATTTTATTTTACAAATATCTTCCACTTCACATAGTTAGAAATGTCCATGTAACCTATATGATGTAGGAGCATCCTAGTTTTCTCTTCTATCCTTCTCAGTATATTTGTGCTAGGTTATATTTGTGGAACTTCTCAGTGACTTTGTTACTTCTTAGTTTGGTAGATGTATTCCTATCTTTCTTCACCGAGTGGCTTGGGCTCTTTTTTCCTTGAATGTTTTTGTTTTGTATTTACTGAGTGACTTAGTGACTTTTCTACTATTGTTTAGTGTTATCTTTCACTGAGTTGTATGTTTGGTTCTCATTTGTGAGACAACTTATGTATTTAATGTGGTTTTTGTTTTGTGTATTGGACTAATCATTCGGAGGTGTGTAGATAATTATTTGGTTTTCCTTCTCCATATGATGATCTAGAATCTTTTATAATCCATTTTGGCAAGTATGAGTAGAGGGTATTGGTCTAGATCTAAAATCATTTTTTGTGTATCAATTAGAAAGTTGCAGGTGAGGAGTTAAAATAAAAAAAGGAAATCAAGGATCTTGCATATTGGATGAATTTTGATGTGTATTTTAATCTTTGTATTGGCCATAACCCAAAAGGTCTCACCACCATACATGTTTGATGAAAATTTAATGAATCGATGAAATATTACTCTCTCTCTCTCTCTCTCTCTCTCTCTCTCTCTCTCTCTCTCTCTCTCTCTCTCTCTCTCTCTCTCTCTCTCTAACATTATCTCTTTGTGAATTGGTCTCATAGCCATACATGTTTGATGAAAACTTAATGAATTAATGAAATAATATTTTTCTCTCTCTTTCTAGCATTATCTCTTTGTGAATTGCTTACTTAGGCAAGGCTTTGGCCATAATTCTCATCCTCACTTGCATCACTATATACCATGTCTCCACTAATATGAAAATTTAAAAATAGTGTAAAAATCATGGACTAATTTATTTTATATTTAAACACAATATCTCTTTTGATTCTATAGGTCGAATTCCCCTATCTAAAGTACTAGTCATCAACAAAATTGCCAAAATTTTGCAACTTTAATCACTTTCCTTTGCAATATTTTTGTCTCTAATAAAACCTTACCGCATCTCTCATGAACATTATCTTCTCTACAAGTTCCCTTTTAATTTCTCCATCCAATGGATAGCCCCTCTACCATATGGATAAATCACCACTGATTACACCCACTCTAGCTTCTACCTTTTTGTTAGTGTAGTTTTTTATTTTTCCTATTTTGCTAGGTTTTTCCTACACTTTTAATAATCTCGCTTAGGTTAATAAAGCATGTCTTATTAGGTGAATGGTTGTGAGGTGTCACCTTCCTACATGTGAGCATCCATTAGCTATCTTGGGAAGATACTTTTCTATCTTTAGTCTGATAGATGGTTGCTCCTCATTGGTTGGTGTTGCCACCTCCTCCCTCTTCCTAGCCTATATAAGCATGCTACCTGGCTTGTATTTGGATCTCTTATTTTTGCATCCTCTTAATGCTATTTTGCTTCCAGCATTTGCATTACTCTCTTAGAGACTAACTCTATGATGCTATTTTGATTTTGTATCATTTGCATTCATAGTTTAGATATTTACTCTTTGCACTAGTTTTCTGGGTTATTAATCTTTTCAGATTCTAACATGGTATCAGAGCTTTTCTATGTGCAAGAGTAGATTTTAGTTTCCTTATTTGAGAGATTCGGGGGGGGCAAATAAACTTTATTGTAGTTTTTTGAAAAACAAAGTATGCTCTTCTCTTGCATCTTTGGATGATCCTGAGAATCAGAAAAGTTTTGACAAAAACAATTTTTCTCTGGGGTTTCAATCTCAAATTTGACAACCAACTTGCATATTTGGAGTTTTCAATCAGTTTTGCAGGTTCCAACATGCCATTGATGGACTTAAGAAGCTGATCCAACATTTGCATGTCATATTTTGGTTGCTGGGGTCGTTTTCTGATTTTTGGAGCCGTTTTTTACTATTAAAGGCGTCTGATTTACACTACAGCAACATCTTCTGTTCATCAGCAAGAAAAACGCTTTCTGGGTTTTGTTTGCAGCCCCGAAAAACCATTTGGGTATCTTTTAGATTTTGCATGCAAGCTATATATTTTTCAAAATCGAGCATGCAAAGCTACAGCCATACCCCTCTCCATTGGTAGCCGCAGATTTAAATGCAGTTTTCAAATGTCTCGTTCTTGCTCATATGGACTCCGATTTTGATGATTCTTGTTATGAACTTGACTATTTTTTTGTGCTCTATCCACTAGTGGAGTTATTTTTTGATTTTCATGCATGAATTCTTCAGAAATTGCAGATTCTCAGCCGTGACTGTGCACAGTTCTCGTTTTGAAAACTTCGGAGGATCATAACTTTCTCATACGACCTTGTATCGAGGCGATTCATTTTTTGAAAATGCATGATTTTTTGAGTAGATCGCAGTGGTGCTATTTGTTTCCTTGATTATTGTGCCCAAGTTTCACTTTTAGCATATGCTCTTCATGAGGGTTTGTAATGCATTGAAATCAAGACCACTAAGTATCTCTTTCTAGTGGTAGTTGTAAATGCACTAAAATAAAGTGCCAAATCATATTTCTTTGGGGGGGGTTCTTTGATTGAGTAAAAAAGGGGGGGCATTGTCGTGGCTGGGTTCTCTTCTTTTTAGCATTTCTTCTCTACATTTCTTCATCATGGATCAAACAAATATGCCCATCCTAACTCCATACAATTACTTTGAGTGGAAATCACGCATGACAATTCACTTAAAGAAAGCTGGATTAAATAGGATAACTATGGGACTTGAAACTGAACCTACTAAAGATGAAGACAAGCCTAAGTGGTTTAACAAATGTGATGAGGCATATGGAACATTGTGTTTGTCTGTTTCTCCTGACTTGCTATTTCACATTGAGTCTTTGGATACACCAAATGAAGTATGGACAAAGCTAGAGACACTATTTGGCACACAAGATTCAATGAGGGGTCATATGTTGGAAAATGAATTAATTAGTTTGAGTCCAGGCAATTTCAACACAATCCAAGATTTCTTCACCAAATTGAAATCACTAAGGCTGCAGTTAAAACAATGTGGAATTGAAAAGAAAGATGAACAACTGATTCTTAGTATTCTCTCTAAGCTAAGTTCAGAATATTCTGTGTTTGTTTCTACCTTCTATGCTACTAAGGGTGCACTTGGTACTCAATTCACCATGCCATCTTTAGATGATTTTGCTATCAATCTCACTCGAGAACAGGACAAGCTAATCCAGATGTGCATTCTTAAGTCCTTTAAGTCACATGCCTTGGCTGCTAACCAAGGCACAAAAGAACAACAAGGACAAAGTAGTAACAACAATAGTAAGGACAAGAAACAAAAGAACAGCGAGGAGAAGAAGGATCAGATGTCGGTTTCTTCAAAAGCAACTATTGATACACCATCTTCCAAGGGTGATAAGCCTAAGAAAGAAAAGGTCAAATGTGCCTATTGTAAAAGACCTGGTCATGATGAACATAAATGTTTGCAGAAACAACTTGATCACTTGACATACATTCTTGAGAAGAATAATATCAGTGTTCCTGAGTCTATCAAACAAAGTTCTAATGAAGGGTCTAACAAAGAAAAAGAAAATAGCAAGGGGAAAGGAAAGGGCAAGGCCCTTTTTGCAGTTGCTTCCTCACCATCCACTTGGGTTCTTGATTCGGGTGCTTCACACCACATGGCTTCATCTAAGGAAGAAATTGCATCCTTGGAGCAATGTACTATGCCTTCTATGTTGATGGGTGACAACACTCCTATTGAGGTGTGTGGGAGAGGGTCTGTTGATGTGGGGGATGGCACATTCCATGATGTTCCTTATGTACCCTCATTGTCAACTAATCTCCTATTGGTACACCAGATCACTCACACAGGTTTAGGCAAGCGGGTTGAGTTCACTCCTAATTCAGTGGAGATACGTGAGTTGCACAATGATTCTACAATTGCAGTTAGGAGAGAAGATCATCAATCAAGACTCTATATGTTTTCTCACCTTGTTCCTGATCCTCCTTTGACTAATTTTCTCACTCACTCTAATGATGTGAGCAGATTATGGCATGAGCAGTTTGGCCATCTTAACTTCCACTACTTGCATCAGCTTAACCAACAGAGCATGGTCACAGGGTTGCCTTCTACTTTGACATTGGAGTCACTTGGAATACATGATAGATCTCCTGATGGGTCAGATTCACTTGAGCAGTCTTCTACCTCCACTTTTGATGCAGAGAGTGACTCAGAGGACTCACCTCCTTCCTCTCCTAGTCATCATTCACAGATTGATGATTCTCCTCTAGATTCTCCATCTTCTGGTCTACTTTGGGCTAGACAGACCTTGCAGTTTGCAGGTGATTGGGTTGGGGATCCATCAAACACCAAGCAGACTCATTCACAATTCCAGGATGCTCTACATATCTTCATTGCTACTGCCTCAAATCCACAGTCCTTTCATGAGGCTTATGGTATTTTTGAGTGGGATACAGCTATGCAGGAAGAGTATAGTTCCTTGATGAGGAACCACACTTGGGATCTTGTCCCTTTTTCTAAGGGAAGAAAAATTGTTCGATGTAAGTGGATCTACTGGACAAAATTTGCAAGCTTTGCTGGAGGTGCAGGATGCTACATCTTTTGGGGGGGCCTCTTCCTCTCACTTGGAGTAATAATTTTCTTTGGGGAGTCTCTTTTCTCTCTCTTTTGGGGGAATTTTATGTACATGGGTACCTCATCAGGCTTGACTTGCCGGGACCCATTTCTACATCCACCTAAGCTTCGCTTATGGGGGGGTGTTAGTGTAGTTTTTTATTTTTCCTATTTTGCTAGGTTTTTCCTACACTTTTAATAATCTAGCTTAGGTTAATAAAGCATGTCTTATTATGTGAATGGTTGTGAGGTGTCACCTTCCTACATGTGAGCATCCATTAGCTATCTTGGGAAGATACTTTTCTATCTTTAGTCTGATAGATGGTTGCTCCTCATTGGTTGGTGTTGCCACCTCCTCCCTCTTACTAGCCTATATAAGCATGCTACCTGGCTTGTATTTGGATCTCTTATTTTTGCATCCTCTTAATGCTATTTTGCTTCCAGCATTTGCATTACTCTCTTGGAGACTAACTCTATGATGCTATTTTGATTTTGTATCATTTGCATTCATAGTTTAGATATTTACTCTTTGCACTAGTTTTCTGGGTTATTAATCTTTTCAGATTCTAACACTTTTCCTAGTAGCTTCCCCCTCTCTCCTTACTGACAAAAATACTCTAATTTTTAGCATTGTTGCTAATATGGATCATGAGGAGGAACTTAATAAATTTTCAATAATAATAGCTTGATTCTCAAATTTTTCAGGTATTACATCATTCCCATTAAGAGTGTAAAGTCAAATAACTAGCTACAGACACATTGAGCCTGATATTCTTCTCCCAAAAATACCTCTTTTTAGTTTTTCCCACACATGATTGTCTGCAATAGAGACTTAAGTAAATAAATATTCTATAGAAATTATAAAAAACTAATCAAGGTAATTATAAAAATTTATAACCCAATGCTTAGAAGCATGATCTCATAGAACAATAAAGAAGAGGTAAATTTCTTGTCAAAATTGATATAGCAATTATATATTATTGAGTATACAAGAAATATTCAAATTCTTAGAATTATTTTTTCAAATCATATTAAGAGATTTGAATGGAAATCTATGCTCCATTCTCACATTGATTCTCTAAAAAAGTTAATAAGAAAGAATAATAATAAATTGCACCAAAATATTAGGAACTCATACAAATATATATGGATGACATATTGGTCTAAGATAATATATAAGAAGATCAAGTACAACATAATGAGATTCTAGACTATTTTTTATCTTCTACTACAATATAAGTTTTTGATCAAAATAAAAGTATCATTCTTAGCAACAATCAAGCTCAAATTCCTTTAGGTTTTTCCAACTCTATCCAATATAATAGACCTAAAATTCTCCCAAATATTCATCCAATATAACTCACATTGCCTTGTCACTTCATCAAATATCCAAATAGAAAAAAAATTCAAACTAAAAGAAGTATAATTTAAACAATTTTAGCATCTCAATGATGTCCTTAGCTTATCTCCAATGCATTCTCTTGATTTCTACCAGCCCCTTGACATGAAGAGTCAAGATGAAAGCATTCAATAATGTAATATGCATTATTTTTACACACAGAAGCCAACCCATTATGTATCTTTTAAAAATATTTTCTACAACCAGAAACACAATAACATGCAATAGAATACTCAAGAAATAGAGATGATAGAGATTTGGCATATTAACAATTCTTCAACTTGATCATCACCAAATCCAAATTGCACAACAAAGGCCTTAAATAGATTCCATATATTTGACAATTTCATCTCAATGTAAGGATGAAAAGGGGATTCATCAATGTATTCAACTTTATTGTTGCACATTATGTAGTTTTTATAGTTTGATGTAATTGATTATATTCCACAAATGAAAATAAAGAGACATGCTTAGGTTAAAACATTTTTAATATTACTATTATGTGGAAACCAATATAATATAGATACAAGTCCAAGTTGATATTTAGCAATTGAGAAAAATTAATTTTAGCCTACCCTAAGGTTGCAAGACAAACATTTCATCACTCAATTATTAAGAGACATGCCTCCTATGTGTATAGGGGAAAAAAAGATAGTCAGAAGAAGAAACAAGAGATAAATTCCAACACAAATGATAACACAAAATAACATTACAGTAAGTCTGACCATTACATTCTTATTTTCCTTTGTTATATATTTAGGCTAATGTGAGTGGATTAGGATAATATAATTATAATATTATGTACCTTAATGTATCTATTATTAATAATTCACAACAAAATTCACGCACTAATCCAGAAATAGAATTCATAGGCAAAGTCCTTAATGCACAAGTATCAAGTACTCAAAGAATGCCACTTTGACAACCTAATTTTCTATTTTTTGCAGAATTTCATTTCCTTGACTTGCAATTTTGACTTTATGAGTTTATCTTCTTTATTAAATATTGACAATTGTAATAGGATATATTTTCTTTTGATTTTTGTTTTGAAAAAATCATTTTACCTTAGACTAACCATTCAAATGAAATTTCAGGATTGATCCAACCATGACTATTGTTGTTGAGGATGACAAAGAAAAGGTTTTAATGACTGAAGTTAATCTCTATTAAAAATACATAAATAAATTGTCTTCCTCACTATTTAGTGTGTAATTCACAATATTAGAAATATTAAAATACACATGAACAAAAATTGTGTTTAGAGATATCATGTAGCAGTTTTTAGTGCCTCTCCTATTTGATTTCTATAAGTCATCCTAATGGATGTAACCTTGTTGATCTTTCATTATGAAGAGATCATGATTGGGACCATGAATGGTCTACACCCCTGGGGTGATTGGATTTATGTTACTATACCAGTTTCTTTTATAATGTTTTTGGCTGATTTATGAGATTATGATGTGTTATATGGTTCATTGAGGTTTGTACCAGTGGTTACTAGGATCGATGTGGTATCATTATGTTGTTGTATGATTACCCTAATATGTTTTTAGGGATTGCACTATGTACTATTATTCTGCTACATTGGACTAGATTCCTATAGAAGTGGTTAGTCATGTTTATGACTATGTTTGTTTATGTGTTTTAAGTGCCTTTTCATGTTTATTAATTGACCATTATTAAATTCTTAAATAATTAGAAATGAATTGTCCATGTTAGATTAATAGATTGTTCAGTTGATCATATCAGCATGATGATACTTTCTTTTGAGATGACAATATGTTTTATGATGATATCTGGTTACTCAACATTTGGACATATCTTTGATTATGTTAGATCCAGATTTAATGTTATGGTTGGTTACTTGATTCTTGCATTGTGATGCTTTGTGCAAAAGTGAGTGATGTAAATAGATTACTTTAGTATAATTAAATAAATGGTTAAATTAGGTTATTTAATGTAGTTATTGCTTTGAACTTGATTGTGTTGTTTTAGTGTACAAGAATTATATCCCTAGTAGTGGCATATGGAGTTAGTGATTCAACTAATATTTACCAATGCCATCCCTATATGGTTGACATATCTTATTTAAATGTTTAAATTAAACCTTCTAGTGTGTTGATAATGTTGGAAATATTATGATAGGCTAAGTTACTAAGAGGGGAAGGGTGAATCAATAACCAATAAAATTTAATCCTTAATTAGCAATTAATCCTTTACGTGTATTCTAATCTAACTGCATGCATGAGAAATTGAAAACATTAAAGTATACATAACACTTCTGACACACAATTTTATGACCCAAAAACCTTCCAAATAGAAAGTAAAATTGGGGTGGCTATGATACCCACAAGCTTTAGTACTATAGTATAAAGTTGACTAGTTAAGGCTTACAATTATCACTTCTGATGATCTGCCCTGTTAGGAGCATTAAGTATTGCTAGGTCCACCTTGCTAAAGGATTTACAAACATACAATGAAGTATGCACTCAGTAAAGAGATTTACATAAGACTGTTAGGTCTACCTTATCAAAGTATTTGACTGTTCCACCTATTAGGATAAAATAGTAGTTGATCTCTAATCTACAACTTGGTTTGCTGAATGAGTTTCCTTTGAGTGTAAAAATTACCTTGTTGTGATAGATAAATCTTTGTTGCTCCCTATATTTCTTGTATCTTGTACTTCACTCTTCTACTCTTTTCTTACTTGTTATATCACTTCTCTTCATTTTATTGGATGTGATATTATACATTACATAAATGCCAATCCAATTCACAAATTACAAAGTTGGCTATAATACAAGTTTATACAAAATCTACAAAGTCAACCCAAATAAAGAAACTCAACTTCTGAAGACTAGCTTAGTGAGGTTTTCATACTCAATATCCACTCTCAATGCTCAGAATCATCATGCATGTGGTAGACATAAAGGATTGATCCATACTAATCACTTCCAAGTAGTCTTGAACTTGGTCTGCATTGATAACTTAGTGAATACTATGATACTCAACATATAAACTAAATCACTACGAGCTTGATATAAATTAAGTCACTTGGTTAACACTGAGTAGCTCAATTAACACTAGACTAACATCATAGTAATTGCAAACTTGCTAAGCACTACATAACTGAGTTTACACTCATAAACTCGACATACACTAAGATGCATGATTTACACTGTTAATCATCACCTTTGTAGTAACTCCTTGGTGCAAACTGAATGCTTGGTTAACATTGTTAACTATACAATATTCTTGGTAGATACTTACAATCTAAATAAGTGTATGTCACTAATAAAAAACATGACTATAATGTTAACAATCTCCCCCTTTGGTATTAGTGACAAAAACACTTATCAGTCAAAACTAAATTCAAAATGTTCAAGAAAACCTTTTATCCATCAGCTTATGTCTCTGAATCAGTAGAGTATACTATTTTTGAGAATTTTAAAAATTATTTTTGTAAGAGATGTACTTATGAATAATATGATAATGCTCCCCCATACATAATATTCAGTATACTATACATCTTTTCACATCTAATATAAGCATTTTCTCCTCTTTTTTATGCATCTTCTCCCCTTTACATAATATACATTTCCTCTACAATCTTCTCCTCCTTTTTGAAATTAATGCCAAAGATGTATGCTATATATACACTATACAATAATGCCAAAATGTGACAAAAAATTTGAATATACCTTCAAAATTAATGCCATTGTCTTGTCCCAATTCTCTTACAACACCTTGCATGTGTGCAATGCAATTCGTGCTTTTGCTGACAATTCTATAATGTGGTATGCAATTGAGAAGTTGTTGTTATGGATGAGTGTTTTAGCATGTGCAATGTGTTTCTGCAATGCATCCATGTTTGGGAGAATCATGCCCTATATATCTATCAATGTAGATCTTATTTTGACTTCTTCTCTTAGCAATTCTACCTGCATATCTATTAGAAATGTAATCTTGTTATAATGGTTAGAGCTATAGCTTAGTTCAAGTTGAAATTGATATGCCTTTAGATGCTCATTAATCTTTGATAATTTATCTTTTATTTCCTTAGTGAAAATTGAAATATCATAGAGTTTACCAAATAGTGAAGGCACATTGTTGCAAGAGGTCTCTAGTGAGCCTAGAATAGTAGATAATTCTACTTGATGGATAGCAATTTGCTAAGAAATATGTTCCAAAAATTTATTCTCAAATTTCTTCTCAGCTCTTTGAAACAATTTGTTTTGACCATTCACATTTTCATTAAATTTTTGAACTACCTTTGCTAGCTAAATCAAAATTGGTTGAGAAGTGTCAACCTCTATATTTAGTTCCTCAGTAAGGCTATTCTTTGCATCTTCTATTATTTTAAATTCCTTGTTTCTTTCTTCTCTATGCCTTTGCTTCTTAGCTTTATATTGTACAAGTTTTCCAAATGTTTGCATTTGATCGAGATTGAGATTGGAGATATCCTAGTAAGGAATAACAGTCTCCTCATCAAGATCAATGTATTATTCCTTCTCTTTTCCTTTACACAAAGATTTTGTGCTTAGTTGAGGCTTGGTATCAACTATTCTTTCACTTATTGATTGCATGTCAGGAATGAAAACAATTGTAGAAATAGTAGGACTCACTGAAAAGGTAGATATTGCACTTATTGACAAAATACCAATAGTAGAAATTCCTAGAGTTACCAAAACTTATGTAGAGGGAAGTGCTTGTTTCCTAATAGATGAAGTGCTTGCCACTTTAGTCAATGATGTATTGAGTTGGACAGGTGCAAAAATTGATTGAGCACTTGTGCCAACTGTGTTTGTCACAATCAATCCTACTAAAGCTTTCTCTAGACTTGATGTTTTCACTATTTGGCTCAAAGAATAAGGAAGTGAGGCTATGACCACTAAATTTTTTTTCTTTGGGTTGGCCTCCTCGGTATCTTGAACATCTAGTAAATCTTTCTTGGTAGCTTCCTATCCATGTTCTTCCTCCTCATCATCTACATTGTCAAAATGTGTAACTTCATCATCATCAATTTCCTCATCTTTTTCTTGTTCATCATCCTCCTTATCACTGGAATGCACTACAAAATCACTCATCTTTTGAAGAAGATGAATGTTCTTCCATGTTTTCGTAGCTTTCTGGACTATATGTTCAATGTCATTCAACAACACAAGACAAGTGTTGAATCTCAAATTAAGATTTTCTTCATTTTTCTTTAGAGTTTCCTTAGCATGAGTTGCCTTAGGGTTTTCTATATATGTCTTTTGTAGTTTTCATGGCATTCTCCCATCTTGGCCTAATATTCTTCATTAAAACATTAGGAATTTGATGAGCAAGTTGAGGTGGGGAATATTTTCATTTTCCCATTTTAGATATTACCAAGTCTTCTATTTTCTTTTGCTCCTTTGTAGTCCTATTCTCATACTTCAGTGCCTTGAAGTTTGTTATACCAACTCTTGATTCTAATTCTTTCATCCTTTCTTGGAAGGTGGGTGGAGGTCTCTTAACGATTATATCTCCTTCTTATTTATTTGCTTTCTTCCTAGATGATCTTCTTGCAAACATAGTAGTAGATGTCTTAGAAGGCTTGGTAATAATTACCTTACCTTTATTCTTCAATGTCTCTTCATCCTTTTATTTCTCTTCACCTTACTCTATATCTTCACCTTTACCTTCAGTCAATAGAAGAGTGGAACTAGTTTTCAGTTTGACAATTCTCTTCTTTCCTTTGTTGACTGCTTGATGGATTTTGATTTCAAGTTCAATTCTAGACTTTGCCTCATCATAAGTTCCAAAATATACAAATTTATGATCCATAGGATCATTAATCAATGCCTCAATTATGTCCTTGGTTTCATCTATATTTACCTCATAGCCAAGTGGTTTTACCCATACTTTCCTCGGTCTAACTGCCTAAATATATACTTTATCACTATCAACCATAAAACAAACATCATCTTTGTAATCATTAACTAGATTAGTGGGAATCCTAAATCTATTATTTATCTTTTCTTTGAATACATAAAAGTAGTTGTCCATAATACTTACATAGTTCTCTCCCATTTCAGATATATACTCATTAATTTGATAAAGAACAAGTTCATCCTTCCTCCATACTACTATACTTTTAGATGGGAAAAAATCTTGTACATAGAAAAATAGACAAGTCAAAAGTGAACCAAACTTACATGGATTGTTCTTGGATGTTCTTATACTCTCCATGTTCTTGTGAATTGGTTCAACATTAACTCGGCAAGGTCAAGTGATAGATTATTCATAACCACTTTGTATGCTAAATCTACTACTTCATATGACATGTTGTTCAATCTGCTCAAGTTGTAAATCTTGTGAGTGATGACATTTATCCCAAACTTGAGTTCTATTTCTATGACATAGCTAATCTTCATTCCCCTTCCATCCCATTCGGCAAGGGTTTTCTTCTCCAATTTGACCTGACTTAGGGTTTTGGTCATTTTTTCTTTTGCCAACATAGGAAGACCAGTGATCCTGTCTATCATATTCTTGGTTATAAAAATTGGTTGATCCAACCACAGTTGACCATTGTGCACTCAACTATGAATATATCTTATCCATTTAATTTAAAAATCCTGTGGCATATGCAGAATGGAGTTAAACCTTTTTTTTCAAAACGTTGATGCTGTAGTTTTAACACACTATTAACACATAACTTTTCTAGGGTTTCATCCATTTCCAATGTTCTGACATCTTGAATAGCATACTTAAAATGTGAATGAATATAGTTGAGTTGATTAATAGTACCTTTGGTGGAATTTGCGATTGAAATCCACTTAAATCTAGGGTTTCACTGATGATAGGACTCAACTTAAAATCTGGTGCCTTCCACTCCATGCCTCAAACTAACATGCTAGATCCTTTCTTTGATTTATTTCTGGTGGATTCCATTTTCACTCGATAAGGTTTTTAATGACATAGAAATCTTCAATAACTCGCTCGAATTTCTTGAATGCTCTAAAGATCATCTTGTACTAATAGCTCTCAAAAATTCACAGTGAGAAATGACTTCAATTTTACCCTTTTCATCAAAATTTGACATAAATGCCCTGGTATGATTGTTCACTCAAACGATAGACTGTCATCCACTTTTCTTGCATTGAATGATTTGTAGAGTCATTCATGACTCGATAACCATACAAATATTAGTTTCTTTTGACATTGCTTGGCAAGGTATTACAACCCAACCACACTCGGTAAGGTCTACAACCTAACCATACTCGATAATTATTGGCCTCTTCTACTCAGTGATCCCTTTGCATCTTGAATGCTGATTTGGATCTTTCATTTTGCTAATTAGAACTGATGTGAGATATCTTTAGAATCCTAGTTCCAGTTCTCCTATGAGAGATAAAGTGAAAAATGTGAAGTCACCCAATTCTTGAGTGACTTGTTCATCATTGCTTAGACTTGCATTCTCATAATATTTTGGAACCCATTGCTATCTCATCTATTTTTTGATGTTATCAAATTTTACCTTCTTTTCATCTTCAATTCTTGTAGTATTCATATAGTTCTTGGCAAGATGACCAAGTTCTATACAAATGAAACATCTTTTGGTAGTGTTTCTTGTCCTCATGTGATGTTTCACACAATTCATTCCAATGTGTCCAAATTCTCCATAGTAATGAGATATGCACCAAGTGTTGTAGTCCCAACCAAATATAGCCTTCACAATCTATTCTGCTGGTTTCAATATCTTAGTTTTGCATTTTGAGGATTTATGCCCATGCTTCTTAATTTGTGATGTTTTCCTTCAAACTTAGGTTTTTCTTTGCATTCATTAGCCCTATGACCATGCTGATTGCAATTGTAGCACTTACTATTGAATTTTGATTTCCTCTTGCTCTAACATTTGTTTGATGTATCACCTATCTTACCATAGTGATTGTCAATAGGCCTTTGATTCTTTTGAGCTCCTTGCTTGGATGATTCACCTTCTTCTATATATCCAATTCATGTTGTACCCTTTTGTCTAAAGTGTTTTTACTCATTCAATTGATTCATGTTTGCTTGAGATTTCATCATCCTCTCATTGGCTTGCCTTTTAGTGTTTAAATCATTCAATAACCTTTGATTTTTTGATATTATATTCATGATTTCTTCATTTGCATTTGTGAGCTGATTAATGAAGTCTGCTTGCTAAAGGAATAAATGCTAAATCTCATGATTCTTTCCTCCTATTTCTTCTTTTATCTTGTTTTTCTCTTACATAACTTCATGTAGTCTTACTATCTAAATTTCTTGCTCTCCTTTTAGTTTTCTTACTTCTTCCTGAAGTAAACCATTCTTTTCTAATAGTTCTTTGATTGTTTTATTGGCTTCATCTGGACTGCTTGCTGAATGGATGTCTTCAATTCTTTCTTCAATGTAGAGATGGTCATTCATTTGGATTACAAGATCTTTTCTTCTTTTTAGATATTGAGAGAGTTGCTCCTTTTCTTTCTTTAGTTGTGCAATAGCCATTTCCAAATCCAACTTCTCATTGTCAATAGCCTTGTCAAGTTTGAATACCTCTATAACTTTTGATCTTTTCTGAAGTTGTTAAACTTTTCTCTAAGAACCACAAATGCTCTGATACCAATTGTTCAAAATATTATGATAGGATAAGTTACTGAGAGGGGAGGGGTAAATTAGTAACCAATAAAACTTAAAACATTAAAGCATGGATAACACTTTTGACACACAATTTGATGATCCAAAAACCTTCTAAATAGAAAGTAAAACTGGGGTGGGGATGATACCCACAAGATTTATTATTATAGTATAAGTTGGCTAGTTATGGCTTACAATGATCATTTCTGATGATCTGCCTTGTTAGGAGCATTAAGGATTGCTAGGTCCACCTTGTTAAAAGATTTACAAACATACAATGAAGTATGCACTCGGTAAAGATATTTACATAAGACTATTAGGTCTACTTTGTCAAAGGATTTGATTAATCTATAACATGGTTTGTTGAATGAGATTCCTTTGAGTGCAAAAATCACCTTGCTATGATAGATCTAAATCTTTGTTTCTCCTTATACTACTTGTCACCTTGTACTTCACTCTTATTCTCTTCTCATACTTTTTATATCACTTCTATTCATTTTATTTAATTTGATACAATACATTACATATATCCCAATCTAGTTTATAAATTACAAAGTTGACTACAATACAAGTTTACACAAAATACACAAAGTTGGCCCAAATGAAGAAATCCGGGTTCTAAAGACTAGCTTGGTGAGGTTTTGATACTTGACATTCACTTTCAATGCTCAAAATCATCATGCACTTGGTAGATGTAGAGGCTCATTCATATTGATCACTTCTAAGTAGTGTTGAACTCGGTTTGCATTGGTGACTTGGTGAATACTGTGAAACTTGACATATAAACTGAATCACTACGAGCTTGGTATAAACTAAGTAAGTAGCTTGGTTAAATCCAAACTCACATCATAGTAACTTTGAACTTGGTAAGCACAACATAACTTGGTTTGCACTAATAAACTCAACATACATTGAGATGCATAGTTTACACTATTGATCATCACCTATGTAGTAACTGCTCAGCACAAAATGAATCTTGGTTAACACTGTTAACTATACAATATTCTCAGTAGATACTTATAATCTGAATAAGTGTATTTCAGTAATAACAAACATGAATATAACGTTAACAGGTAAATATAGACTCATTTGCATTATGTGGTTAGACATGTGAACGTGTCTATACATTTAGAGGTTCGCATTGTCACAAAATTGTTGAGGATTTTGTGATTATGACTTTTGGGGTTATAGGCTTTATTCTAATTAATTTTAATTTTTTGCAGCTTTCCCATAGATGAATTCCAATTACTTGGAATAGCCTATTTTCATTTGGGTTGATTCAGGGTTTAACTAGGTGACCCGGTTACTTACTTTGATCCTTTATTCACTCAAAAAGTGAATAAGTATCCAAAAAAGAATTAAATTCCTCACTTCTCACTTTGGAATTAGAAAGTTTGAGAGTAAAACCCAAACTACTCTTCATGAGGAATTATTTTTCTATCATTGTGGGAGCTATGGGCATGGGATCGTCATTAGATTGGTGTCATTGGATCCAGCCCGGGGAGACCTTGGATTTCTACAATTTTTGACTATTTCAGCAGAATTTTTATTTTATGGTTTAGATTCCCATTTTTCCCTTTTCATTACGAGGTAGGGCTCTCCCATTTTATTTTTTCAGCTCCTTTTCTACTTCTATTTTTGGTAATCATTTTTTAAGAGGTTGAGAACTAGTGTTCCCCTCTGTTTCTGTATGCTAACTCTACCCAAATGGGTGGGCATGAGAATTTCCCTAGTTTTTGGGATGAGGGTTTGGGATCTTGCACTATTTTGCTAGCCATTTTGGATATGGATTCCAAACCCAAATTTTATTTTATATTTGAGGCAAGAAAATAAGAAAATAAGATGGCATGCAAATTGGGTTTTATTTTTTAAGTTTTTTAAGTTTTGGGGTTTTTACCTCATTTTGCATGCCATCTTATTTTCTTAGGTTTTCTTGGCATGATGTTGGTCATGGACTTGGATCATTCATTGGGATGCTAGTTAGATAATTGTTATACTTTAATGTTACATTGGGATGTGTATAACATCCGTACTCCTAATTTTATGTTTGGTTGAGTGATATTATACCTAGTGTCATTATTTCTTTTGGACCCTTGTTATTGTTTCATGAACACTAGGATTCATGTAGAATCCATACTCCTAGGCTGAGGCTAGTTGAGTGATTTCATGATGTTTGGTCTTGTTGCATCATTGAGATTCATGTAGAATCCATACTCTTAGATTGAGGTTAGTTGTGTGAGTTCAC
The DNA here is from genome assembly GCA_028749045.1 of Cupressus sempervirens. NCBI lineage: Eukaryota > Viridiplantae > Streptophyta > Pinopsida > Cupressales > Cupressaceae > Cupressus > Cupressus sempervirens. The sequence continues at coordinate 413,835,036 of CM053791.1, forward strand.
AATGTATGGTTTTATTGTTCTTTGGGATTCATGTAGAATCTGTCCTCCTGAGCTTATTTTTGGTTGAGTGATATTTTTCTTGTGTTCTCATCTAGTCCTTATGTTATGATATTCATGATGGTGGTGTACCACACATGAGTATGTGTGCATGCATTTTTAGGTGACTTACGAGGCTCAATCTCCCATTTGTACTTCAATGGAGTTATGATAATTTGGGGTTGGGTTGGGAATATGCATGCCTACGGGCACTCATCATTTAATGAGCATGGGTAGGGTTGGGTAGCACATGGAGAGGGATTCTATCTCATAGTCTTATGTTTATGGTGCCATAGGGTTGGAAGAGGAAGTTTTAATTAGGTGATAACTAAATAAAATACTGGGTGGTAATAAAACTTAAGATAATAAAATGTTTCAATGTGAGAACCTTCTATTGGGTAGTTGATTCTACACAATTCAAGCTTGGGATTTTGGATGCCAAATGACTCTTCATGATGTCAACCCCTACATAGTAATCCATTGAGTATTTGACCAAGACCTATACTAGTTGTATTATCTTGTGATCTTGGTTTCAATTATCATTACTATATAGGATAAGTGTTAGCCATGGACTTCTATTTTATGTGTGTTTTTGGTTGGATCATCTCCATCAACATGATGAGAGTGGACCTATGGGTTTTACATGGTTGGGTGGCATAGCTACCTTCAACACTACTAGGGACTCATGTATAGAGACAATATATTGTTCCAGTGCGACCATCGCTGGATGTTTTTACTTGGTACTTTGGGTTTTGAAGTATGCTTTCTTGTGATTTATACTTTCAATGGAATGCTTGGATACCATATTCAAATGATGTTAGTTTATTTCACACATTTCCCTATTATGATGTTTAGCATATGATTAGATGATGTGATTTACTTAGTTGGAGTATCTATTGCTTTACTGGATTAGCATGTTAGATTTCATTATGCTTATGATGTTATTACATTTTAGTAGTGACACCCTCATAAGACAACTCTGACTATCTAGTTGGGAATTTGTAATGTTAGACATAGGGGATGGCTAGTACCTTCAAGGTCTCATGATGTTATTATGGTTGGGAGGAACTCCACACAAGTTTTAGTTGTGTTGGTGCTTTATTGTTTATGTTTTCCTTCTTATGATGTTTGGTTTATGAACCATACATGTACATTGTGATGTTTCTTTCTATATGTTCTTTCATATGTTGTTATGGGTTAGATGGATAGTTGTATTCTACTTCTTATTGCATGATGTTTTGTAATTCATGCGTATGAGTGACCAAGCCTTGATTATAGTGGATCCGATACTCCCCAATGTGGAGGTCCTTATTCTTTTTCCTTCTCATTATTTTTTGAATTATTTGTTTTCAATCTTGGGTGATAGTGGCTTAGTATTGGGTGATACTGGAAGATTATCACATGTCTATAGGAGAAAGCTCATACAATACTAAAAAGTATCACACCATACTAATGTGAAACATTGTACGATACTTGTGATGCATTGCATGACCATACTGAGAACTATCACTTAGCCATACTGAGAAGCATCACCTAGCTATAGTGAAAAGTATCATCATGGTAAAATGTATTACCTCAATATAGTAAAAATGTCACCTGGCTGCATTAAAGTATCACCTAGTTTTCTTGCAAAACCTTTCTTGGGTAGACAATAGGTATCTCTAGACTTTTCAATTAAGAGTTGATTGGTGTCTTGAAT